>JAZKJV010006122.1:600000-873298 GCA_037367405.1 Ottelia alismoides
CTTCATAGAATATCAATATTCGGACTGCGATTTTTGTCCACACCCACCATCCACATTCGACACACCCGATCCTGAGATTTCGGAGTCACCTTTCATGATATCCACACTTGAGACCTTGAATCAGATGATGGAGCATATGAACTCGATGATGAATGATATTGTTAGCATAAATAAGATCCAAAATGTAGCTCCATTCTTTGAGGATTTGGATTCACTTGCGGATTATCATGAGAGCTTGCAATCGCCAAAAATACAAAGAATGAGAAAATTTTAAAAATCCAAAAAGACTTTGGGAGACCTTTGGTTGATTTAGACAATGATGGGAGTGTTCACTTGCTGGAGCCCGTGACCATACAACCTTTCACACCTTGTTCCACCTTTGACCCCGAAGATGCCGTTGTATAGACTGCTCTAGGCATGCCTCATGTATATGCTGATAAACGATACAGGTGGATCCTTAAGCGCATCATGGAAGCGTGATGATCGTATCATATACGATCAAGAGAGACTAGTCATAATAGTTTCTCTGTGTAGCAGAATTTTAAAAAATAAACGACGAAACCACGTGATCCATAAACCATTTATGAATCGTTTCGTCTAACCATATGGTAGATACAAGAATACCTGTTGTAGTGTGGTTGTGATCGATCTTCTAAGAGAAGAAACCTCCTGTCTCAAGTCCGACCTTCAGAGGAGACGCTTGCGAGCGCAGGGATGAGTCGCGGGGATCTCGCAATCCAAGTAGTTGTCCAAGCAAGGGAACTCTTGATATCGCCACACGAGATCGTATGTCTTCTTCGCAAGTGAGAAGCACCAAAGAAGATGGAGTACCGAGAGTCGTCGAAGCACAACGCAAGGCGACGATGAGGGTCTTCTTCCTTCTAGGGTAGGGTGGATGGCCTCCCAAGAGAGAGGAGGAAGAGGGCATGATAGAATGAGAGAGAGAGAGAGTAGAGAGACTTTGTCAAGTCGGTGTCCTTCGAAGAGCAAGGCATGCCTCTTATTATATAAGGTTTTGGGAGTCCATGGATTCTAATCCATGGACAACACACAATCAACAGATGAGATTGATTTGTGTTCCTTTCAACGGCTAGGATGTTGTTGGTAAAACACAACAACTAGTGATCTAATTTAAATTAATTAATATTGATAAATCAATATAATTAATCTCAAATTAAATCACCTTTGACTAGAGATAGGATAATGAGAAGAATGGTCCACTCCTAAATAAGGGGGGACGGCTACTCCTCTCCACATGGAGAGTTGTAGCCATCCTCTCTTGTTAGATAGGACTTGGTCAATCTCCTAATATATCATGAGATCTCATTATCTCATGATATCTCTTATAACTCTTGTCAAAAATAATTTTCACAAAAAATAATTCCAAATTATCTTTTGGAAAATATCAATCAAGCCATTGAAAAATTGTGAATCTCATTCACAACCCAAAATTAAATGTAATTATATTTTCAATTAATTATTCAATGTGAATCCCATTCACATTAACAATTAATCAACAAATATAAATCACACAAGTCTCTCTCTAATGTATATTATAAAACATATTTACAATATACATGGATAATTGGATAGTGCTATCTACATTATCCATATCTACATTAATTAAATCACATTTAATTACATGGGATACTCATTCTCATGCATTCAGATAATGTGAATCGAATTCACATTATTCATGATAATTAAATCACATTTAATTATCGATTTCTCAATGCTCATATATAATTCAACCTTGGAATTATTCTTGAACTCTTTCAAGAATAATACACTTTCTCCATAGATACTTGGAGATAAGGACAGGGCGATTGTATTGTTCCATGTATAATGACTTGGATATTGAGATCATATCTCAAATCCAGATCTCACGTATCTCTCAAAGATGCTAGATTTAATTATGGCCACAAATCTAATCTTCTCATTGCATCTGAATCTCATTCAAATCAATGTCCAACACTTGGACCAAGATCAGATTGCTTCTCTACTGAGAGGAGTCACTAAAATCCAGACATGTTTCATCACTCCCTCGAAATGGAAGCGTCATGGTTATACAATTGTTTTTGATTACATCACCCTCAGGTATTCCCAATACCTGTACATCCTGCATACTTGAAGACCCAGAATAAATCTGAAGTATAAGATCAATTTTACACTGTCTACTTCAGAGTTTTATCATCAAATTTCTCAATCGATCATTGGGAGTCAGTATCGATCATATGCTTTCCAAAAGCATATATCATACCCAGGTGTTGATCATATACTTTTCTAAAAGTATATATCAAACCTACAAATTCAGTCAAGCTTCCAAATATATATCAAACCTACAAATTCAGTCAACCTTCCAAAGCGAGACGATCGTGCACGGAATTTGATTCTTCCCAATATCTCATGAGTGAGCTCATATCTTCCAGTTCAGTAATGAACCTGTATGATCCCTTTGAGAGATCGTATTACTCATATGCCCTTATATGCACACCAGTGCGCCGGTGTATAGACCTTGATTAGGTCATCAACCTATTGGTCTGCCAAATGTACGTACTCAGACATATACTAGCACATCTGTCTCCGATCAGAGGATGCGTGCCTATATCGTGACAGCATACGACATAGGTCTTTGGTTATCTCGATCTCATTTAGTCAACTCTTTAACCTAACTAATCTGACACCTTCGAATCTCTATTCCCATGTAGAGGACATGCATCAAGAGGTCGGTCAGATATCAGCCAAGTGAGAAAGGATTGCCATCTCCTACTCAGGCTGGAGATCATCTCTTAATAATCATATGATAGTGCTTGATGAGTCCTCAATCTAACTCTTTAGATATTCATCCAAACACCAGCCTCTATGATTCAATAATTAAATCAACAGCTGTATGATCATGTAAGATGGACATAGTACATAACCCTAATTGTACAGAGGGACCTATTATGCAAATTAGTTATTCTTCATTTCAGATCAGGGAATGATATTGGCAATAACATTTATTTCATAATGGCTCGCCGTGGGCTCGCATGTCCAACAATCTCCCATAGCCCAATGATCCATTAATAGGCTAATCATTTAAACCCTCACTCATGTGACAATCATAGGCTATTTAGGAAAATATCTATGTAAGCTGACCAGTTACTCTGTTCCCGAGAGACTACGCTAAGTCCTTTTACGACACTTGCATATCCCCTAGTAACAATGCTCGCATCCAATGCGAATGTTGCATCTTATGCAATCAATACTCAATCTTGTCAGTTATAGTGTCCTTGACACTACAGCTTAATAGGTATTATAACCAGTATTTCCATAATCCTTATCAGAATACCCTTATTCCCGGATATCTCTATCTCCTAAGGTATCCCTAATTAAGACCTTTTAGATCACTGTCTATAAAGTCTTAAGGTCTTGAAGATAAGACTTTGAGATCACTTATCTCAAAAATCTTTTCATCTTTGAAGATATTGTTATCATTGCAATCAAGTGTTTTATCTCCTTAGTAGCATTAGTAACATTTACTACTCCCACTATATGGCATATCTAACTTTTGTACACATCTAGAATACACTCGACTTCTCTTAACTAATGCACAAGCATAAGTAGTTCTAGCATTTACTTCCTCAACTCTTTGAGGTGCTATCCCTTTAGATAGGTCGGTACCATATCTTAAGGGAAGGAAGCCTTTCTTGGAATTTTCTAGAAAATAGAACATGTTCAATGTGTACTACTAATGTGACGGTTCCAATACCCTCTTTTCTTTGCTTCTGAACATCTTCATAACTAAGATTTAAGAGGTATCCTTGAGATCACATCTCAAGGTATGGAATAGCCAGTCCATAAAACACTTATTATTATCCTTATATCATTCCAAATGATCAGGCTATCATCTACATATAGCATGATGAACACAATGGCATTCCCACTAAGCTTTACATGATACATCAAGATTCTATCTATAATCATAACATTTATAATTTCATCAAATCTTATGTTCCAACTACAAGAAGCTTTATCTAGTCCATAGATGGAGTTTCTTTAGCTTGCACACCTTGCTTTCCTCAATCATGAAGCCCTAGGGCTACTTCATGTGAATATCCTCGAAGAGATATTCGTGGAGGAATGCAATCTTGACTTCTATCTTGAAGATGTCAAAGTCAAGTTGTGTAGCTATAGTTAGCAATAATCTGATGAGTTTAAGCATGGTTACTGAAGAGCAAGTCTCATCGCAAGCGATGTCTTATATTTCAGTGTGTAACTCATGGCTACGAGCCGTGCTTTGAAGGTCTCTACCTTCTCACCAGGTTCCCTCTTTCTCTTGAAGATCCATTTATACCTTAACGGGTCTCACCCATATATGTGGATCCTCGAGGGTCCATATACAACACTTGTATATGGGGTCTACTTTAGACTCAATTTCTAACTTCCATCTTTCCATGACATGATCTTCAGAAGCTTCATCATATGAAGTTCGATCATTGTCAGATTTCTCTTACACATGGAATTCATCCTCAAACTCATTTGAAGAAGTATTAGTGTTTCACCTTTAATTGTCCTTTTAGTTTCCGATTTCAGGAGCCTCATTATCTTCTCAAGATTAAATGAGTTCCTTCACTTCATTTTCATCTTGATTCTCATGAGAGTCATCCTCTAAGAATCATATCCTTAGAGATGAGATCTTTTAAGAATCTCAAGGTCATAAAGTAGGTATCCAATACCATCCTTTATTTTCCTAATGAAGTAGCATTCTCTGGTGCTAGATTCCAGCTTACTAGCATGGAACCTTATAAGGATATATAATGTAGTCTCTACTACATATATATACTTGGAAACTAAGAGATAATTATGCTAAGATTAATCATTGATCAAATCATGTCACATTTGATCAATTGTATCTCCCTATAACTGTATTGAGTTTAGGTGCATTAGGAGGATTGAGATAGGAATGAAATTCATATCTCCATAAGGTATTATTTGAATTCATCTAATAGGTACTTGCTACCTAGGTTATATCAAAATCATTTTCATCTTCCTTCAAACTTTGGTTTCAAACAAAAAATTGTGAAATCTTTGAACATTTCAAAGTTTTCTAAGGTGAAGGGAAGAAATCTCATATCACTAATAATCATTAAATGATATCACATATCATGAATGTTTATTATGATACATATGATCCACATACATCAATACGTATGAGATCTTCAATACCTCAACATCTAGCACCAATCCAAGAGAAGGGTGCATTGGACATTTTTTACTTCGAATACAATATTCAAAAAAGTATGTAAGATTTGAGATTTCAGACATTCTAAAGTTCATCTCTTACTAGTCTATTGATCTCATCAACAGACAGATGTCGAAGACTTGATGTCAGATCATTGTCAAATGATCTCCATCCTCCTATTGATCTTATAAGGTTCAATTTTCAGTATTAAGAAACATTAATGAACCATTCATTAATTTTCTAATTTATTAGAGTCGACTCTTAGATTACTATCTGAAATATATCCATCATAACTCTTTATGATAGGTCTATTCTAGAATTCTTGTTTATTTCCAATATTTAGAAATAAACAATGAGTGTATTCTAATATTTAGGTCATAGAGACATTCTCTAAGACTAAGTGCTCTCCCACTGAAAATATGAAGTCTATTTACCCAATAGAGGTTGTTGCAACAATTGCATCAACATCCATGTGGATGACTATTAAACCTGAAGATCAAATTTCTCGAATTTTCTAAAAACATATGCAACCAATTGCAAGTGTTATTAGAAAAAAATGAGATATAATTATTAGACTTTTAATCTTATCCAATAAGAAAGTCAATTTCAATGATTAAATGTAGATTATTCCAATGCACTATCCAAGTTCTTCTCTAAGGATCTAGATAGACTTGATAGTCATACTATCAACACATCAGTTCATTGCAGTATTGGCATTCATCCAAGTATTTGGATGTCATATGTGTGGAAACCATAGAAGTACAATCAACTCTTTTACTTTTCTTGGGTCCAACCCATGCTTCCACTACGCTCCGTTCATCTCTATACAACCATTGCTTAAGACAAAGGATCTCTTACGTTGAATTCAAAAAGATTTCAATATAAGAGTATTTCGACATCTATATATGCTTCATTTATTCATACAATATGAACATTATGAAGCTTCATGAATGACTGGAGTATAGATAGTAGGATGATGACATTCATAATATCTACGTACATCTTATTTCTTAAAGACTTAGGTTCAGGTAGGCACTCAAATATTTTGAGTACATCATCTCGTATTGAGCCACCATTCTTCATAATGCAGTGAACCATGTCAATCATGATTAAATGACGAGAGAACATATGTATGCCAAAACATCTTCTTAGATTTTTATAAGGATTATTTGACAATTGCGACCATCATCGACATGTCACTTCCAAAGTACATTCGATGAGAGATCAAGACTGTAGAGACATAGAACCCTACGGTTTAGACCTATGGTCTATTTAATTATCATTCCTCGTTATTACGAGGAAACTTACACATTGCAATCACATACGTTATGTGTCAACTGCAAGTACAATATCTGGATCATGGATCTAATCCATGATATTTTACTGGTTATTATTGAGTATAGTACTGAGTGGGTTTAATGAGGATTATCTGAAATAAGAAATTTGCATAAATATATATAAATATATATACACATTTTACTTTGATTTAAGAATTTTATATCAAAGTTGTCTTGCCTTGTCAACACTGAAAGTTCATTCCCTTAATCACTTTCAATGTAAGAGATATACTTACCAATATATCTCAAGCAAGATCTGGGATCTCCTTTCTTATCCTTGTTACATCCCAATAATATGAGAACTTGTAAATCAGATAAAAAGAAGCAGAAACATATTCTGCCTTGCAAGTCCAAATTGCATTCCCAATTTGGTCTTTAACACACGGGCCCACCACCCCTAAGGTGATATCGACCCGTTGTTAATTGAACCAACTGTCAAAGAGGAATACAACTTGCTATGCGCAATCCAATATCGCCCCAATAATATGAGGACCCGATATTGGGGTCATTACACATACGTCCTTACTCTTTCGAGAAGCGAAGAGCCCGATACAAATGGATAGTATGCAGAAGCTGTCACTTCGGACATGTGTCTCCTACACACAATATCCGGCGACGGAACCCTTCGCCTTGACGGGAGACCATGGATGCCACTTATGTGATCCTCCACCTCATATTCAAATTTTAATTAATCATCATGAATCATATTCATGCAATTAATTCTTCCAAGGGAAATACACATCTATTCATAACAGAGTATTTCAATTGGATGTAATTAATCTAATCTCATAAATAAATTATCAATCCAATTCAATCATCAAACTTGATTTAAACTTGAATTAGTGGTATTATCTCAAAGTACGTATTATTCGAATTTTAATAATTAGAAAATACATCATGATCTCTCAAGAATCATTCGTTCCCTACCCGCTGTGATGGCCAGTATCGGTGGGAGTGGGACAGACCACACACGGTGCAACCTGCTACCCCAATGCTCCCCGACTAGACACCATATCCGCCTCGAGAAAAAATAATGCCGAGTCAATCACTTTGTACTTGAGATGATCATCGATTTTTCAACTGAAATTATACCATATAGTAATAAACAAAACCATTTTGATTATAAGGAAATTTGCTAGATAAATTCCCAAAACCTATTCAAGTAACAAGTTTGATGAAAGCCTATCAAGTAACCAATTGGTGATCTAGATCTAATCTAATCATTCATTGGTTGAGGCAATGTCATTTAAGGGAATAATTATTGTTCTAATATTTCCCAAATATTATCCATAATTATTCCAGGAAATTAACAAATAATTTCACAATATTCTTAAACGACAATCACAAGGTTTTGGATAATCATGCAATTTCCAACAGTGACCCTCACTAACTAAAAATAGCATATCTCATTCATTTTAAATCCAAATTAAGCAAAATCAAATTCCAAAGATTGATAATTTGATTTAAAACAGAAAGTATGTGATAAACACGCATTTCTAGGTGTTTTAAAACAATAATTAATATCGTAATTACGTCTCTAATCGCCATCCTCGAAACAGTGGACATATGGTCATTAAAACGATCATATCTTGAGCAAACGGAATCCAAATTACACGAACTCAAATTCCACATTTTCTTTATTTAATGAAAACACGATCTAATTAATAAATTAGTGTTTAAATATTTTAAACAGAGTCTAAAAAATATCACATGACAGGACTGCGAAATTGAAATGCTAAAATCTTCACAAACCCAAACGAGCCCAAATTTTCGTAGGTTCATGGATCATATCCAAGACCTCCGTAAATATGGCTCTGATACTACTTGAAGGATACGGGAGGATCCTTAAGTGCATTACGGAAGCGTGATGATCGTATCATATACGATCAAGAGCGACTAGTCAAACTAGTTGCTCTGTGTAGCGGAATTTAAAAAAATAAATGAGGAAACCACATGATCCATAAACCATTTATAAATCATTTCTTTTAACCACATGGTAGATATAGGAATACCTGTTGTAGCGTGGTTGCGATCGAGCTTCTAAGGGAAGAATCCTCCTATCTCAAGTCCGACCTTCGGAGGAGACGCTTGCGAGCGCGGTGATGAGTCGCGGGGATCTCGCAATCCAAGTAGTTGTCCAAGCAAGGGAACTCCTGATCTCGTCACACGAGATCGTATGTCTTCTTCGTGAGCAAGAAGCACCAAAGAAGATAGAGTACCGAGAGTCATCGAAGCACAACGCAAGGCGACGATGAGGGCCTTCTTCTTTCTAGGGTAGGGTGGTCGGCTCGGCCACCCAAGAGAGAGGAGGAAGAGGGCACGAGAGAATGAGAGAGAGAGAGAGAGTAGAGAGACTTCGTCAAGTCGGTATCCTTCGAAGAGCAAGGCATGCCTCTTCTTATATAGGGTTTTAGGAGTCCATGGATTCCAATCCACGGACATCACATGATCAACGAATGAGATTGATTTCTGTTCCTTTCAACAACTAGGATGTTGTTGGTAAAATACAACAACAAGTAATTTAATTTAAATTAATTATATTGATAAATTAATATAATTAATCTCAAATTAAATCATCTTTGACTAGAGATAAGATAATGAGAAGACCATGGTCCACTCCTAACTAAGGGGGACGACTACTCCTCTCCACATGGAGAGTTGTAGCCGTCCTCTCTTCTTAGATAAGACTTGGTCAATCTCCTAATATATCATGAGATCTCATTATCTCATGATATCTCCTATAACTCTTGTCGAAAATAATTTTCACGTAAAAAACAATTCCAAATTATCTATTGGAAAATATCAATCAAGCCATTGAAAAATTGTGAATCTCATTCACAACCAAAACTAAATGTAATTATATTTTCAATTAGTTATTCAATGTGAATCCCATTCACATTAACAATTAATCAACAAATATAAATCACACAAGTCTTTCTCTAATATATATTATAAATCATATTTACAATATACATGGATAATTGGATAGTGCTATCCAAATTATTTATATCCATATTAATTGAATCACATTGAATTACATTGGATACTCATTCTCATGCATTCAGATAATGTGAATCGAATTCACATTATTCATGATATTTAAATCACATTTAATTATCCATTTCTCAATGCTCAGATATAATTCAACCTTGGAATTATTCTTGATCTCTTTCAAGAATAATGCGCTTTCTATGTAGATACTTGGAGATAAGGACATGGCGATTGTATTGTTCCACGTATAGTGACTTGGATATTGAGATCATATCTCAAATCCAGATCTCACGTATCTTTCAGATATGCTTCATTTAATTAAGGCCGCAAATCTAATCTTCTCATTGCATCTGAATCTCATTCAGATCGATGTCCAACACTTGGAGCAAGATCAGATTACTTCTCTACTGAGAGGAGTCGCTAAAATCCAGACCTGTTTTATCACTCCCTCTAAATGGAAGCGTCATGGTTATACAATCGATTATTGATCACATCACCCTTAGGTATTTCTAATACCTGTACATCTTGCATACTGGAAGACCCAGAATAAACCCGAAGTATAAGATCAATTTTACATTGTCTACTTCGGAGTTCTATCATCAAATTTCTCCTTCGATCATTGGGAGTCGGTATCGATCATATGATTTCCAAATGCATATATCATACCCAGGTTTTGATCATATACTTTTTCAAAAGTATACATCAAACCTACAAATTCAGTCAAGCTTTCAAAGCGAGACGACTGTGCACGGAATTTGATTCTTCCTAATATCTCATGAGTGAGCTCATGTCTTCCGGTTCAGTAATGAACCTGTATGATCCTTGGAGAGATCGTATTACTCATATGCCCTTATATGTACACCAACGCACCAGTGTATAGACCTTGATTAGGTCATCAACCTATTGGTTTGCCAAATGTACATACTCAAACATATAGTAACACATATGTCTTCGGTCAAAGGATGCGTGCCTATATCATGACAACATACGACATAGGTCTTTGGTTATCTCGATCTCGATAAATCAACTCTTTGACCTAACTAATCTGACACTTCCGAATCTCTATTCCCATGTAGAGGACCTACATCAAGAGGTCGATCAGATATCATCCAAGTTAGAAAGGATTGCCATCTCCTACTCAGGCTAGAGATCATCTCTTATAATCATTTGATGGTGCTTGATGAGTCCTCAATCTAACTCTTTAGATATTTATCCAAACACCAGCCTCTATGATTCAATAATTGAATCAACAGTTGTATGATCATTAAGATGGCCATGGTACATAACCCTAATTGTACAGAGGGACCTATTATGCAAATTAGTTATTCTTCATTTCAGATCAGGGAATGATATTCACAATAACATTTATTGCATAATGGCTCGTCGTGGGCTTGCATGTCCAACAACTAATTCTGATTTCCTCCCTTATTTGGAGGAGGTCCAAAAATTCAAAAAAAATATTGACTAAACCCGAAGTGGTGGCCGCTATTCATGAGATCGTTGATGCCCCACTTTGTCAGGCCATGAACCAATTATCTGCTCCTCATCATAAGAAGAGAAAGCAGAGAAGCAGATCTGAGCGTCATATCTTGACCATGGCCACTGGCCACACCATTGACCATCGTCCATTTTCTAGGAAAAAGAACACTGTCACACCTCTTGTGAGCTACACCATGATGAATCCCTGATCATCAATCTTTATTCTTTTATTTTAGCTAATTATCTTAGCAAAGCGTCATGTAAATAGGTGTAAATACAATAAATTAGCAATATGCATGCATTTATTAATAATAAATAATTAGCATGTATTTGTACAAAAATAAAAGAATAAGGAATAAAGAAAAAGGAAGGAGGTATTTAGAAGAAATACAGAGTGACCCGAACCCCAAGAGAGGGCCAAGCATTGGCCTGATCACCAAATAAAATAAGTAGAGAGCGATAGGGCCTACTATATATTATACATATCATGGGTGTAAAAAAATAATTTATTTTTGACAAAATAAAACTAAAAGCTTCTTCTTACCTCCTTTTATATATTTCTAAAAATAAAATAAAAATTAGAAAAATAAAATAAAAAGAAATTTAAATTCTCTCTACTTTGTACATAATACATGTATATAAATTTCCTTCTTTATTTATTAAATACCTGTAAATAAATAATAAAAATAATAAAAATATTTTGTACTTCAAATATTATAGTGAATATAAATAAAATAGAAAATTGGGGTATTTTTGTAAAAATAATATATTAAAAATAATTGTACAAAATTCATAGGTATATTATATCTATATATAATACAATATATTGTATATAGGTAATTTAATTTTCTAAAAAAATAAATAAAAATCACAGAAACATTCCTCGAAAAATAATAAACATTTTTCATTTTATTCATTTTTTAATTTAAATTCATTTACTATTTTTAATTTATTTATCTTTTATTTTCCTTGTTGTTTTGTCCTGTAGCGGTTTTGTCTTCTTCCCCCGCCGCTCCTGATTGGGCCACGTCGGAATATTGACCTGGGTCAACCCCCTCTTCCAGGGCTTGACCCGACCTAACTATATGGCTGGACCTCTTTCTCCCAATTTTCCCAGGCAGGTCGTGCAGCCTTTCACTCCGATTTTTTGCCCACATCTTCCCTATGGATCAAAGACCTCGCAGATCCCTAGGGAGGCACGAATCTTTCTCGGTTCGTGTTCCCCCACCCATTCTTTCCAGCCTCTTGGGAATGCTATTTAACATCTCATCCTCTTCCCGAGGATGACAGCTCGTGCTTCGCTCCCATTTGATACCCTAGCCACCTCCAGCTGAGTGACAGCTGCCTGGAGCACCGCTCGGCGATCTTTTTGGTGTAGCAAAGCCGTAGCTCGACCATCGTGGCCGGAGATCCACCACAAGCAGCCTCCCCTGCCTTCCACAGCTCGGTCGAGGCCATCACCCTGACGACCACCCTCTCCTAGAGCTCAAAAGTCGATTTAGACCTTCAAGTGAACGTTTTATCCTTCGTTTATGTCCATCCAATCAGAGCTTTACTCTGAGCGTCGTCGTCCCTTCGTTTCCTCCGACCAGTCGGTCAGAGCTCCATCATCCACTCACAGCCGCTCCGATCGCATCGCACACTCACCCTCCATCTCTCTACGTACCCTGATTACTCTGATCATCGTCTATCTTGTCGAGATTAGGTTCTGGATCTCCTCCATCACCTTCGCCGGAGATCGAAGTCCACCCCCCGTTGCTTCTTTCACTTTTAGTTCCAATAACCAAGACCGGAGCATCGCCCCAAAGACCAACTACCCTTTGCAGGTGTTTGCACGTGCTTAGGAGTCCTCGTTCCACCTATTAGAGGCTCGCCGAAGTCCCTCCAGAACACCTTTGTCGTCATGCCCACCCGGCCGGTGGAGTCTTCATTTGAGTCGTCCAGTCGAAGCGGAAGCCTTCCATGATCCATCCGGTGCTTCCCGATCGACCCTCAGGGCTAAGGATCTCTTCCTTAGCTCCTATGAAGTTCACCAAGAAGTTGTTCGTCCAGGTTGATCCATCGCTATTGGATCAGCCCTGCACTGCCAGATCTCATCCGGACCGCAACCACCGTAGAGGAGTCAGGTCGTTGGATGTCAGATCTGGCATCCACGCACGTTCCACATCCCCGACAGCCCGTGACCGCCAGATCTGACACTTAACATCCATCATAGCCACACGTCCACGCCTTCTCCAACAACTACCACGTGCCTCCTCCATGCACGCCTCACGTGCTGCAAGGGTATATTTCCCATTTATCCCTGTAGTTATTTTTGTTTACATTTTAGTCTATGAGATAAAGTTGTAGTTGAACCTATTTACATTCCAGTGCCTATAGTTTTTGGTATTTGCTATTTATTCCTCCCTGTCTGGAGACTCATGCTTCATCACGTAAACTGTGGTGTATTTGCAATTTTAGTCCTGAGCTTTTTAGATTTTAATGTTTGAATGAAATATTTTCTGAAATTCCATTTATGCCCACGTGAATGTGGATTTGACGCATGTGCTTAAATTAATTGGACAAATTGCAGAATTGTCCCCAAGATTTTTATGCGTGTTAATGATCAATCTAGAAACTTAAAATAATTGCACTTAAGTCCCTACAACCTGTGTGCTTGGTTTTTAAATAAATAAATATCAAAACTAATGCAAAAAATCCCAAAAAATTACCAGCAGCTCCTGCCACTATGTAATATTTTTGGTAATTTTTGTGATGCAATTAGATCTCATTTGTTATTTTCTAAAAATCAAAAACCCTAAAATTACTTATGTCTAATTTAGAAAACCCATAAAAAATAAAAATACCTCTAAAAATTCTAAAAAAAATCATGTGTGCTTAAATAACTCTAAAAATTCTAAAAAAATCATGTGTGCTTGTTTTGTTGTGTTCTAATTTCTGTAGCATTTTCTTTTTTTATCTTTTATAAAACACCTAAAAATCACAAAAGACTAAAAACATTATAAAAATCATTTAAAGTTCCATAAAAAAAATGTGTTTTCAAGATCTGTAGTTAGATTTTATTTTCTATTTTTACATAAAATTACTGTCGGGAATTTAGGGCATTTTAAATATTTAAATTGCCTTTCTATCCAGGCTATACACTATTTGTTAGTTTTGCTTTTCTTTTACTTTTAGAAAATTTTATAAAAATCAGAAAAAGCTCATAAAATACCCAAAAACACTTCAATAGTTTAAAAACACAAAAATGGTTTTATTTTGAATTTTTGAGCTTTTTAGACCTTAATAAAAATTGTCGTGTTGAGTTTGCTTTTATTTTCTTATTCTCTTTCTTAAAAGAAAATATAAAAATTTTAAAAATTAAAACCACCAAAATATTTTTATTTCCTTTTGGATTTCTCAACTACTTTGTAGGACTTTCCCGTGCTCCTTGTGTTCTCCCCTGGTGGCTATACCAGGTTAAATAAATAGCAAGACCGCTTGCCTTGATTTTTATGCTTGATTTCTTTCTCTGGTGGTCTAATTTTTCTTGTTGATCGTGCCTTGTGATTCGGGTCGCAACGACCATAGATATTCCTTAACCCGAGTTGCCTTTGGTCATCATCACACCATCTCTGACCATTTATGTGATAACACTCTCCTTGACGGCGGTGCATCGATTAATATAATACCCTTCTCATTGGTACCGTCTATTCATCTTGGGCTCTCAAGAAAACCAGGATGATAGTACAATTTGCTAATGGATCTGCGATTCATCATCTTTATTCATTTATTTTAGCTTAAAATCCTTATAAAACACCTGCATATAACAGTAACTCTATATTCTTACTAACTTGCATCTGTGTGTAAGTATTGTATATTTGTATATTACTTTAACCTAAAATAAATATATAAAAAAGAAAGGAAAAATAAATAAAATAAAATAAAATAAAAAAGGAAGAATGTATATATGTAATAGATACAAGCTGACCCAAACCCCGAGAGAAGGTCAAAACTTGACCTGATCGATCAGGAATAAAGTAGGGGGAGATAGGGTCCTTAATTAGAAAATCCAAAAAAAATTGTGTGATGTGTATATTTGTATACTTCACTATTTTATTTGTACTCAAATCAAATAACTTTCAAAATCAAAGTTGTAAATAAAAATGTGTTATAATTAATAAAAATAATTACACAATTAAATCTTGTACAGAATAAAAGCGACCACACTTGGAAAAAGCCACTAAGAACTAATTATAAGACCAATTCCGGCTCCATATTAACTCAAATTGAACCAATCTTACTTCCATTGGATTCTAAATTGAATTATCTTTAAAATGGCTGTATTTTTATAATTTTTGGAGTTACAAGTAAAAAGTTGGTTTTCTAGGGTGGTTTGTGTAATTTTCCCATGTATTTTGTACATATTGTATTTGTATATACATTTGTAATTATTTTTTACTAATTATTTTAAAATAAAAATAAAATTAAAAAAATAAAAATTTTAAAACAAAAAACCTAATTTCCTCATTTACCCATGTCATATATGTATATAGTTGCTATTCTTAATTAACCACCATAAAAAAATAATATTTTTATTCAAATAAATAAAATGATGAAAAATAAAAAAAATAGTTAATTTTTTAAATAGTTTTATCTCTCTTTATCTTTATCTCATTTCAATTTTCATCTCTCTTATCTCTTTAACCGAAAATTCAAAAATTCAAATTTCATTCTCCATCTTTTCTATTTATATTGCTCCTTCTCCATCATTCTAACTTTATCAATCTTTGGTGAGAGGAGCTCGATCTCCGAGAGTCTTCTTGTCGAGAAAGGTGCCTAGCCTCCGAGTTGTTCAGTGACAGCGCATCGGCCTTCGTCGAGGTGATCACGATCATTTCCGCTCCTAAGGTTAGATCCATCGTCATTTTCTTTTTATTTTTATCCTAGATTAACCTTAGTTTAATTTGTCGCATCTTTATTTTATCATCAAATTTTTTATTTAGATCTTAAAATCCATCACGATTTGATCGCCATCGACTTGAGTTTTCATCTCACTTTCTCAACCTCTACGCGTTCTTTTCTATCCTCCACGATCTCTTAACCCCAACCACGCATGAAGGCCGGAAACTCGGATTTGATTCTTTCATTTTTCGTCGGATCCCCATTCAAATCTTCTGTTTTAATTTTGGATCGAGTCATCATGCTTGCGTCTGAATTTTGTTTATAAATAAAAACATAAAAAAATAAAAAAATTGTATTTTCTCTTTTCCTAACATTTATGTTGCAGGATATAAAAAAAGGGTTTTTGTCAGTTGTGCCCCTCTGAGATATTGCAATATCAGTTATGCCCCTACCTTTTTTGGAATATCAGTTGTGCCCCTACCTTCTTGCGAAATTAACAGTTCTGCCCTTTTGTAATATCAGTTATGCCCTTACTTTACCTTAACAGAAGGGCAGAACTGTGAATTTTACAAGAAGGTAGGGGCACAACTGATATTCCAAAAAAGATAGGGGCATAACTGATATTGCAATATCTCAGAGGGGTACAACTGATAAAAACCCTAAAAAAAATAACCATATAATAATACAAAAAATTACTCGTTGTTTCTGTTTACAATTTAAAATAAAAAAGGGTTAGTGCCATCCTCAACCAACATCCGTGCACCGCCCCGTCAACGACAGCCACCCGCGCGCGACTCATCCGTCACCAGCCACCGCACGATCCTTCACTGCCATCCTCCGCCCCGCTCACGCATTCTCCCCATCGACATCACGCATAGCTCTCCAACAGTCCGCAGCCACCTGCGACTCGCCTCAAAGCTTCTCCCCTTCGTGAGCGTCGACCTGACTTTACCACGTGACCAGCCTGACGCCGACCGCCGTTCATCACGCGTGCATCCACCTCCATCTCGTAACATCGCTCCCGCTCTCCTGTAGTGTTACTCCCTCCGCCCAGCCACCGAGAGAGCGGCCCCTTCTTCACTGTCCATCAGATCTTCTCCGCGTGAGCCATCAAGTGAGGCAGCGTCGTCTCCTGACTGTTGTCGTCCCCATCCACTGTGGAGCCGCTTGCCTCCGCCATCGACCACAGCTGCAGCCACCTGCGGCTAGGCCTTCGCCGCCCTCCTTCGCACAACCACCGCCGCACCCCGTGTGCCTTGGAGAATAAGAATACGGAGGCGGCAGCGTCCCCTTGTGCCCATCACCTCCGTCATCGACCACAGCCACAACCACCTACAGCCAGGCCCTCGTCTCCCTCCTCCGCACAGCCACCGCCGTACCCCGCGTGCCTTGGAGAAGAAGAATATGGAGGCAGTGGCACCCCCTTGTGCCCATCACCTCCACCGCGACCGCCATCCTCGCCGTCGCAGTGCGGTTTGGAAAAGAAGAGAGGGGCTGCGGCTGCCCCCTCTTGTTCCTCTCGTTTGTTGCTTGAGAACAAAGCAAGGAACCCTAGGGCTCATTAAAAATTTTGGAAAATTTGCAAGTCAGACCCTGAATATTATGAGATTCGCAAAGAAGTCCCAGGCCATTTGTTTTGAGAAAATTACAAGTACACCTCTGGTGATTTCAATAATTACAAGAAGACCCCACCAGCCAAAGCATCACGTGTGGCACACGTGTATGTCGGTAATTTACGTTTTCACCCCTCCACTTTATTATTTGTTAATGTTTTATTCTTGAACATAAATTATTTACATTTCAGTCCTACTTATCCAGACTTTGAACTGCATGTTTGCTTCATTGAAATAAATGTTATCTTTAGTCAATAAATCTCCCAAAAATCATGCTATGCTTCTAATGTGTTCATCTTTTTAGCATAAATTTTTCATTGCATTTTGTCATCATTTAATATTATTGAAAAATTAAAAAATGTCTTTTTCTCTTTTAGAAATTCAAAAATTCATAAAAAGTTTGAATATTACTCCAAAAATTCTAAAAAAATTAGGGTAATTGTACTTCATTTTATTTTAATTTCTATCCAATTTTCGTGCATTAACAATTTATAAAACACCAAAAAATGGAAAAATATTATAAATATTATAAAATCATAAAAATTTCTACAAATATACAAAAATCTTGATTTCAATCTATGTTTGTAGATTTGCCCTTACTTTATTATAAAAAAAATTGTCAGGAGTTTTAGGCACTTAAAATATTTTTTAGTTGTAAATTACTCCAGGTTGTGCACTGTTTCTAATTTTTATCACTGTTTGATTTTTGGAAAAATACAAAAACATCTGAAAATTTTACAAAAATTCCCAAAAACATTTCAAAATCTTTAAAATACAAAAATAATTTCTATGGATTTTTCTGAGCATTTTTTATATAATTTAAAATAACAAAAAGAGTTAGTGTGCGTATTTATTTTTTTGTGCATATTGTTCTTGATTTGAATATTAAAAAAATTACAAAAATTATATTCACTAAAAATTTGAAATCAGAAAATAAAAAAATTAGAAATAAAAAATATAAAAAAAGAGAAAAATTCCTCAAACACCAAGGATAGTTTGAATTTGAGATTTCCTTTTTCTTTTAATCGATTTTTTATTGATTAATTAAATAACCCTCAGGAATCATAGCCTCCCTGATTTCGATCCTGTACGCTATACATGTAAATAAGTAGCAAAAAAATAAAAAAAGTTTGTTTGTCGCGAGATTTTTAGGGATTGCAATGACCACTTTCATATCAATAATTTTCGATCCTCGTGAAGATAATGTGCCAACAAATAGTGACGTTGCCGAGGATATAAAATAAAATAAAAAAATAAAAAACCCCCAAAATTTTTGAAATAACAAAACAACGTCGTTGTCGGGGAGGCATGGCAAGGGTAGTTAGGTTTCTCTTTTGACCTGCTATTCTTGGTTGTATATATCTATTTACATTTTACCATTCACTTCATTGTCAATATCCAATGCATTTATTTCATTTTTTTCTCATATTTGATAATTGTATTTCTTACACATTCTTTTTTCTTTTTCTTACGAGGGCCCATGGAGCGAATGAGGCGATCCTAGGAGAGTCGAAGCACCCAAGCGACGTAGAGGCGGCTTGATTCTTCATCTAGACGTAGGATAGCGTGAGAAGAGGAGAAGAAGAATTGAAGGAGACGAGAGAGAGAGAGAGAGAGATTTTAGCATTCAAACTCTTGTAAACGGACATTCATTTGTTGTGGGTATGTTTCACCAAGTGTCGGTGCACTTGGGGGACCTCACCTGTTTTGTTTTCATCACCTTTATTTTTCTTTTTTTTCCGCAGATTTTGTGAGCTACCTCTTGATTGCTTTAATTAATTTGCTTGAGCTAGGTAATTAATTAGGTCCAAACACCCTAAACAGTAATTTTGGTACCTATAGAGTAGAGTGTAATTTGGACTTTGTCAAACTAACTTGTTCTTACCCGTTAATAGAAGCTATCATCTAGGACGGTTCACTTGCATCATATAGGATAGTTTATTTAAATTCTGCACGGATCACTTGCATGTAGAGTGCTGGCGACAAGATACGCATCTCTAACCATTGCATGCATAATTGTTTTTAATCGCGCATTGGCATTTCCGATCTCCTTCCTTGTTTTCACTCACATAAGTTAAAAAGGAAATAGGACACTCGGTAGGCGATTCTTTGAAAATATTTTAACCAAGTGACGACTGTCTAAAATACATGACTGTTAAAGAAAAATCGACCCTAAAATAAACACAAGGAAAAATCATTATTTTGGAGAGAGTAACCCCCTCATTATTTGGTTTGTATGTAGCAAGAGAGCGACCCGCACACTAGGATAGAACCACGCCCGAACTCTTTTTAGACTACTATCTAGGGTTAGTCGTTCTCCAGTGAGGATCTCTCCGGTAGCAGGTAAAGTGGCCTGCGATGTCCTTAACAGATTGAATTGATCGGGTAGCCAGTAAACGGTACGCAATTCATACTAGTTGGGAAAGATTTAACATTGGGATTTGGCTAGTCTCCTGAGAGCATTGGGTTCCTAACAGCTTGCTTTAATCGCTCTGATAGATTATATTCTCACCAAACTCTAAAATTGACAAGATAATTGACCGAACTTCACAGTCTTGACATTGAGTTGAGCTGGTGAACTGGGGGTTTGTATTGTGTTTGATTGCTAGTGTGCATACTAGATCCTTCCGTGCATTTGCACCTTTTTCTCCATATCTTTTGACTTCACCCTCGGGTTATCCCGATTCCTGTCTTTTGTTTCGGAGATGGCCTACTGGAGTTATTTTAATCTGATCATTGCAGATACCTCATACTCTCCAGCCAATCCACCTTCCCTTTTCCAGGAGGACTTTCCTCCTGATTTTTGTGCATATCTGCCTAATCCATTATTTCAGGATTCGGGTGATGATTTTCACCCACCCTCATTCAACCCACCCAATCTTGGGATTTTGGAGTCACCTTTCATGATTTCTATATTTGAGACACTGAACCAAATGATGGAGCATATGAATTCGAGGATTAGCAATTTATTTAACATAAATACAAGCCAGAACGTTGCTCCACTATTTGAGGATATGGATTCACTTGAGGATAATTATGAGAGCTTGCAATCACCCAACATACAAAAAAATGATAAAATTTTAAAAATCCAAAAAGATTATGGGAGACACATTGTTGAATCATTTTGTGAGGAGAGGACCCAAATGCCTGATCATATACACATACAATCATCCACCACATGTCCCGACCTTGACCCCGAGGATTCCATTATACAGACTGCTCTTGGCAGTCCTCGTGTAAATGTTGATTCCGACCTCCTCCCTTGTATGGACGAGGTCCAAAATTTCAAAAAAATGTTTACTGAACCCAAAGTGGTGGCCACCCTTCATGAGATCATTAAAGCACCACTTCAACAGGCCATGACAGATTTATTTACTCCTCAACATAAGAAGAGAAAGCGAAGGAGAAGATCTGAGCGTCACATCTTGACCATGGCCATTGCCTACGCCATCTCTCACCGTCCACATTTTAAGAAAGGGAACACTACCATACCTCTTGTGAGCTGCTCCATCTCTGAACATTCTTGTGATAACACTCTCCTTGATGGCGGTTCTTCAATCAATATAATACCCTTCTCTATGGTACAGTTTCTTCATCTTGGGCCTCTCAAGAAAACCAGGATGATAGTTCAATTTGCTGATGGATCTGTCAAGAGGCTGAAGGGTATTCTAGAAAACGTTGTCATTCTTATTCACGGCATGAATTTCACTTCAGATTTTGTTGTAATGCCCATGGAGACCTCCACCCCTGTGGAGCACCCTCCAATCATCCTGGGACGACCTTTCCTCGCCTCTGCGGGAGCTGTTATTGATTATGGTTCAGGAGAGATTCGCTTCCGTTCTGATGTAGGGAGCGATGTGTTGATCAGTACACCCACTACTGATCAAAGACTTACATCCCATGAGAGCCTGCCCGTGTTAGCCAACCCCAAGGAATTTGACCTCGATGATAATATCAGAGATTCTTGTTATATGTTGGATGAAAAGGAAACCCAAGAATTCCTCTTGAAGAAGGAAGACTCGAAAAGCATAGACCTTGGAGTTTCCCCTTCTGGTATGTGGAGATACATTGATGGCATTCGCGGAATTTACACGATAGACACCCTAGAGCGGAAGTCAGATTCTGAGACTATATAGGACGGACATGATTCGACTACTTTCACTGATGAGTCCATTCCTATTCACCCTGATTCAGATGAGACTGATCAGGTCAAATTTGATTTGATTGTGTTTATAAAGTTATTTGCGCCTTTTGATAAAGACAATGATCTGGTACAGGCTCGCCAGGCTGAAATTGATCATACTTTTTCTGATAATGATTTCGAGCCATTTTACTTTGATGTTTCTGAGACTTCCCAGGCAGGACATGACCACACTAATTCCAATAACCAGTTTAGGCCTGCACAATCTGAAACAGCTGAGGATCCATTCTTGGTCGATCCTGATCAATTCATATCTAATGATAACCCTAATATCGACCTACACCTTGTCAAATCCATACCTCAGCGGTCTCGCAAGAAGGTTCGTTTTTGACCTTCTTGACCTTTGTACATCCACTCCTTTTATATATCCTTTCATTTCACTCTTTCTTCTCTCGTTTTATCATTCACCCCTTTTCCATATGTGCGTGTGTGTGCGTGTGTGTGTATATGTTATACATAGGATCTATCCTAAGTATAGGGGGGTGAATGATTTGTGTTGTTCATATTCATCCTGTTCATCACTCTTGTTGTTGCCTATACTTAGGGATACTCTATCCTAAGTATAGGGGGGTTGATGTTGTTCATATCATCTTTTTATTTTTTATATTGTACATTCTCTTCATCGGTTTTCCCCTTTTTGTACAGTCTACTTAGGATTACTTGATCCTAAGTATAGGGGGGATCACCAACTTCTCTTCTTTTTATCTTTTCTTTGAGTTGTTGTAGCATAGGAGTCTTTTCACTTTTTTATACTTAGCACGAGTTATGTCTTCCTTTTTCGCTCTCTGATCACTATGAGGACATAGTTCGAGCTAAGTATAGGCTGTGCCGTATATATTGTATATATACTTTAAACATAACTCGTACTTTTAAATATGTTTATTTGGGGGGATATGTATATAATTTTGTAAAATCTACGTGTGTAAAAAAACAAACAAAAAAACAAACAAAAAAAGAGAGAGAAAAATGTCTTGCATATACTTGTATATATTTTACTAACTCTTTTTCCTTTTTTGAAAAAAAACCTACAAAACCAACATTCTACAAAAACTTGCATAATTAAAAAAAACTTTCTTTTACATCTGCATTTTTCTCAAAAAAATCCATAAAAAGTTCAAAAATAAGAAAATTGTTTTTTAATGTTCTTTTCACATGTGCATCATTTTTTCAATAAAAAGCTTTCTTTGCATTGTACATATTTTCTTGCATTTGCATGTGCATTTTTCAGGATAGTATTGGCATTTAAACTATGCCTGGAATATATAAGAAATGGAGTTAAGACTTTTCATGTCCTAGTGACTTAATTCTTTGAGTCCATAAGACTATGTTCACATATCATCTTGATTAGTCTAAGTAGAACATTTAACAACATACACATGATTCTTTTAGATCGTGGCTTATCTTGGACAAGCACTCTACATGTAGCTCTTCATGGATGAGGTAGTCAGGAGGCAGAATCTTTTGGCTTGGGGTAGATACGGGGGTAGTACATCTAGGCAGAACCTCTCGTCTTCCTCTAGGGAAGGAAGTGCATCTTAATCTGGTGTAGCGATCTTGAGGTCTAAAGACATGATGTTGTAGGGTTGCAATAATGCTTCAAAAGAGGGATAGTCTACTGGTTCAAGAGGAAAAACTCCTTATGTACATGTTGCACCTTGTACATGCTTTTAAAAAAAAGAAAGTATGGAAAAATGCAGAATCTTCAAAAGTGGACTGGCCTGATTGAAAAGTAAAATGCCTGCCAGAGTGTATATACAGGATAAAAAATTCAATAAGAGCTTCAAAGATAATTTTTTGTAAGCTTGTAGCGGATGACTTGGCTACATTGGTCATGCATCCAAGGATAGGTAGCTACACTGGTTACCGTCCATTCTTTTCTCCATCCCCTCTTCTTGAGCTGGTTGTACTTGAACTTAAAAGGAAATATCTCCGCTCCTCGAGGAAAGAGTTGCTAGACCAGAGAACTAGAGTTACCTTGTTAAGGGAGGTTGTTTCTTTGTGACTTCTGAAATTGGGAGCTATACCTCACTTACACCGTACAAGTAATGATTCATAGTCAATCAATAAAGAGGTCGAAGGGTATTCTTGAGAACATCATCATTCTAATTCAGGGCATGAGCTTCACGATAGACTTTATCGTATTGCCCAGGGAGTCCTCCACAAGGAAGCACTCTCCAATTATCCTGGGATGACCATTCCTCTCCTCTACGAGGGTCGTTATTGACTATGGATCAGGAGAGATTCGCTTCCATCCTATTGACGAGAGTGAAGTATTGATCACTGCACCCACAGTTGACCAGAGACCTGCACCTGATCTACCTTCGCCTATCTTGCCTAACACCGAGGACCATGACCTAGATGATACTATCAGGGACTTTTTCTGTATGCTGGACTCCACTGAGACCCGAGAATTCCTCCCCAAGGAGGAAGACTCAGAAAGCATGGACCTCGGAGTTCCTTCTTCAGGGACTTGGCATTGTGTTGATGACATCCGTGGGATCTACACAATTGACACCATTGAGAAGAGGTCAGATTTAGAGACTAGACAGGATGGATATGACTTGACTACTTACACTGATGAGTCCCTTCCTGTCAACTTGGATACTGATGAGACTAAGGCCTAATTTGATCTTGTTGCTTTTATTCAGGAATTCGGGCCTTTTGATGAAAAAGATGAATCGGTTGAGATTCTTGAGGAAAAAACATAGTTCTACTACTTCCACCGATGAGTTTATTCCTTTTGGTTTTGACCTGGATGAGACCTCGCAGGACGACACTGACCTTACTTCTTCCAATGATGATGAGTTCATCCTTTTCACTTTGATATCAGCAAGACACCCAAGGTCGGACCTAGCCGTACTACTTCCACCAACCCGTCTGCACCTTCACTCCCTATAACCATTGAGGATCTTCACCCTATCGACCCTGATCGGCTTCCGTCCACTATGGACCCTGATGCCGACCTGCACCATACCAGATCCATTTCTCAGTGGTCCCGCAAGAAGGTTCGCTTTCTACCTTCTTGATCCTATGTACATCCACTCTATTGTATATTCGCTTTGTCTCCTCTCCCTATCTATACTTAGGGATATCTTACCCTAAGTATAGAGGGAGACAATCTGAGTACGATCTGTTCATTCCCACCCTTGACCCTCCCTACTTTGTGTACAATCTACTATACTTAGGATTATTTGATCCTAAGTATAGGGGGGACGATCAACTTCCTATTCGTTCATTCATTTCTCCATTTCTCCATTCGTTTATTATTTAGACTTTTCTATACTCAGTACAAGTTTTGTCTTCTCTTTTCTATCTGATCTATGAGGACATAGCTCGAGATAAGTATAGGGGGGTCGTATATACTGCATATATACTTTAGCCATAACTCGTACTTTCGTATTTTTCTAAATAACTATGGCTATTAATACCTATAAAATTCATTAAAAGCTCTTAATAAAAAGATGTATTATTCCTCAAATTCTTTTTGTATTTACTGATTAATAAATCAGGTGAAATGTTTTTTTTGCAAAATGTTTGAAAATTAGTTTTAAAATCCTTTTGAAAAATATTTTGAAATCTATTTGGAAAACATTTTGTTTAATATTTTCAACCTTTGTAAACATTATTTTGTTTTGAAAATTTTATTTGTGTGAAATAAAATGTTTGAAAACAAATTGCAAATGGTTTGAAAATGGTTGCAAAAACATTTTGAAAAATCTATCTATACTGTTTGAAAAACCTTTGCAAAATGATTTTCAAATGTGTGTACATGTGTGTAAAAATTATTTGTAAAAATTATTTTGGACTATAATTTTTTAAAATTGTTTGTAAAATGATTTTCAAATAAGTTTGAGGAATATATGCATCACACTAAAATTCTTTATTAATAAAATTGACCACTTACCTCTTGTAAATTCTTAAAATCCACTTCTTGTAAATAAAAGATGCATCCCTATATAAATATTTTGTACCTAGTTTTTAGCCAAAATCGTTTATTTTCAAAAATCCCAATAACATTTGCAAAAACTAAAACACCAAAAACATTGAAAAGTCTTTTTGAAAATTACAAAAAAATTGCAGATGCATTATCTTTTCAAAAAACCATAAAAAGTTCAAAATCTTTGAAAATTGCATCACAAAAATATTTTCTGATTTTGCATAGCATTTGCATGGCATTAGCATTTTTCGGATTGAGTTTTATAGTTGAACAAGTCTAAGTAAAATCTGGAGATTGGAGATTGGTTGGACCTTAAAATCTACCTAATTAACGGGAACCTTATAGGAGCTGGAATTGAGGTGCTTCAGGTCTTGTTCACTTAATTCTTTGAGGATCACGAGACTTGGTTCAATGGATTCTTGACTGCCTAAGTAGAGTATTTCAAAGCACACACACGACTCTTGTTGATAATGACCTAACTTGGACACCTGCACCTTTCACTTGGCTCAACTCAGTTGGAGGGGTGAGGGGTCGGATTTGCCGGTATGAGACGCACACAAGTGGAATCATTTGTCCTCCTCTAGGGAGGGAAGTGCACCCCAACCCGTCTAGTGATGAGGAATTTTGATGACAAGAGAGTGTGGGTTGCAATAAAGCTTCAAAAGAGGGATAGTCTACTGGTTCAAGAGGAAAAACTCCCAATGTAAATGCTACTGTGAATAGTATTTCAAAAAAAAGCAAAAAGCAAAAACTCCAAAAAAATGGTCACGCCTGTACAAAAATAAAATGCCTTCTGGAGGGTATATATTTTTATAGTCAATAACCAAGCTTGAGCTTTAAAGTCAAATCATGTGAGCCTGCAGCTGGATGACTTGACTACACTGGTCCTGCATCCTATGATAGGTAGCTACATTGACTACCGTCCATTCTTCTCTTCACCCCCTCCTCTTGAGTTGGTTATCACTTGAACTTAGAAGGGAATACTCCGCTCCTCAAGGAAGGAATTGCCGGATTAGAGAATCATTGGGTTGTCATACTAGAGAAGCCAGTCTCTTTGTCATTTTTATTGGGGAGAGCCACCATCACTTACATCGTACGAGTCAGATTCATAGTCGTAAGGATTTGCGCATGAGTTGAAGTATTCTGACCTGGCTATTGAGGAGACTTGAGCAGAGTTTTGGGATTCTCAAAGGCTGTTGGATTTCAAATCCGGTTCCCATTAAGGTTCCATCCGCACTAAAATTCCAAAGGTCAGTCTTAAGCTCCAAACTTTGATTTTGTGAAGACAAGTTTGATATTTAAATTTAATCCATCTTTCTTCTTTTTCTTTTCTTTGTTTTTCTTTTTATGCACTTATGGCATAAGTGTTTTCTAGGGACTAGCAAAGGCAAGTATAGGAGGATGTGAATTTCCATTTCATCATCTTTATTCTATCATGTTGGCCTTAAAAACCCTAGTAAATGCGTGTAAATAGGATTAATTTAGGTATTTTAGTGTTCATGCCTTTGTGTGTAAATACTGTATAAAATACTATTTTTAATGCCAAAATTATAGAATAAAGAAAAGAAAAGAATAAAAATATGAGTAAATTACAAGGAGGTCCCCAAACTTTACACGTCATAACAATGTGGTCCCCAAACTCTCAATTGTATCGATTTAGTCCCCAAAGTACTCCACTGATACCAATGTGATCCCTTTGTGGAAGTCCACCGTTAAATACACCTAATAACGTTGACAAACAATGTGAGTGGACCAAAATACCCTTCTTCAGAATCCCTTCCAGTTTGCCCTAATCCCAAGAAAGCACTCCTCTTCCGATGCAAATCCCCTTCCTCCTCCTAACACACGAGTAGAACCCATTGAGATTCGGTTCTTCTCCTCTCGCCCCCCATCTCTGGCCCTCCCCTTCCTCTTGTCAAACCACAAACGAAGCCCCTTCCTCCTCCCCCACACACTCCTCTCCTCCCCTTCCTCTTTTAGTCATCCTAAATGGAACCCATGCCTCTTGATATCCCCGTCTAGACCTTCCCTCCATAGCAGCTCCTCCCCGATCTGGACAGAACCACGCCATGAAATTGAATCTGTAGTGAATATGAAATATAAACAGAACCGTGAACTTAATATTAATTCCAAAATAAAAAATTTGCACCATCACTCAAGCAAACACAAGTTGGATACATATCCACAAAGTATAAAGTATCTGGAATCAAATCAATATAAAGCCCAACTAAGTATAGAATCTGCTGGTTCAAAGTGCATTCACACATGTGAGTTGTCTTAATTACAAAAATATAAGCCTTAAGCCAGTAGCTCTAAAAAATGAAAAGGATCCGGTTACAATCAGACATTTAACTTAGACAATCCCTTCAAAGTAAAATGTGATCGGCTCCACGTAAATCTCATCGAATTTGTTGCTGCAAAAATCCTACCATATCCTGCAATAAGAAGAGTGCCTAGAACTACACTTATAACAAAAAAAAGGGAGATGCAAATGGGCATGAATTGAGGAATGTAAGAGGCACCTGCTTTGATGGTGATTCCTCGACAAGAAGCTCGGACCCGACCTTCGAACGTAGGGCTTTCATGGTCCAGATCGGGAAGGAGATGTTGTAGAGGGAGGGGCTAGATTGGGATATCAAGAGGTGGAGGTTCCATTTCGGGTGATGAAAAGAGGAAGAGGAGGAGAGAAGCGTGTGGGAGGGAGGAGGAAGGGGCTTCGTTTTTGGCTTGAAAAGAGGAAGGGGAGGGCCAGAGACGGGGAGGGGGGGTGAAAGGAGAAGCGCCGAATCTAGATGGGTTCTACTCGTGCGTTGAGAGGAGGAACGGGAATTGCATTAGAAGGGGAGTGCTTTTCTTGGGATTAGGGAAAACCGGAAGGGGTTCCAAAGAAGGGTATTTTGGTATATTCACTTTGTTTGTCAAAGTTATTAGGTGTATTTAATGGTTGACATCCGGAAAGGGATCACATTGGTACCAATGGAATACTTTGGGGACTAAATCGACACAATTGAGAGTTCGGGGACCACATTGTTACGACGTGTAAAGTTTGGGGACCTCCTTGTAATTTACTCTAAAAATATTGCAAATAGTTTTTGAGCCGAAATCCAGAGACCTAGGCATCTCGATGACTAGGTCGACATGGAATATAGTAGGGGAGATAAGTGCCAAAATACCAATAAAAATCTCTTTTATTTTATTCATTTTCCTTAATTTTTGGGACATATTTTTAGTTCCACTTTTTATACTTCAAATAAAGAAACTTTGTACATGAAAGTTGTAGATAATTTAATATAGAAAAATACAAAATTGATTTCATACAAAAATAATTTACAAATAAAAAGTTATGATCTGAATAAGATTCGAAAACTCCAACTTCCCAGACATGTATCTCTCAATAAAAACTAAAAATGTATCAAAATTACCTTTAAATGTATATAACTTTTAATAAGCTATTTAATGAAGATGGTTTCATATTTTTTGGAGTTACGATTTGAAAGTTAGGTTTTGGACCCCTATTGTATACTTGTACTGATTAAAATATTCATTTTATTTACTATTCATTATTTTTATAATTTTGTTTTTTTTGTAATTTTGCAAATTTTATTTATAATATATGTACACATTAAAATAGGAATAAAACACTAAATAAAACATAAAAATAAAATGCTTGTATAAAATACATAGGTAAAATATCTATACTTATACCTATATAGATAATACAACTAATTATTTAATTGTACATAATACATCAAAAAAACAAAATAAAAATATATTCAAGTGTATAAAATTAAGTTATAAATTATAAAATAATAAACAAAAATAGTAAAATTAAATATACAAAATAAAAATAAAACACTAAAATATATTAAAAAATATACCTATATAACCCTTAAAAGGGAACTTGTAATTTTAAACCTCTAAAAAATAAATAAAAATCATAATAACATACCTTATAAAATAATAAATATATTTTAATAACCTAAAATTATTAAAATTGTTTGTTATTTTTAATTGATTTTAGAAATCTTTTTCCAGGATTTTTCCTAGTTGGTCCACGTGGACCAACCAGGAGGACCTGAGAGTTGACCGCGAGTCAACTCTCAGACCCACCTCCTGCGACTTGTCAGAACTGAGTTCTTCCCTCGATTCTCCCAATTTTGGGCTCGCATCCTTCATCCTTGGGCGTCGACTTCTTCTTGGATTTTTCTTCATGTACATCTGTGATTCACACCGGGTACTTGGATTTTCTAAGATCTTCATCGTTCACCCGTGACTACTCTTCAAAGGGAACACCATGACAACCTATGCAAAACCTCGTCAGATCTTTTTTCCCAATTTTGAACCCTTTTGGTCACTTGTTTGACCCCTTCTTCTAGCTCAGGATTGACGTCGGTGACAGGGGCGTCTCCAGCTGGGCTAGGCAAGCTCAGGCGAGGGCCGAGGTGGTCTCCACCCCATCTCTGGCGAGCTCTGCCATGAGGTCTACATCTCTAGTGTTCATCCATCAAGGTCCTTTCTTTTACCTATTTTTCTTGTGTTTTTTTAGTTTAACATATTCTTAGGGTTAGTCCCCGCATTTCCCTTCAATTTTCTCCCATCAAATCACCCCGCTACCCCCTCGTCGGAGCATGCTCCGGTGAGCTCCTATTCGCTCCATACACCACCCTCTCCACCCTTGCTTGCCCTAAGAACCCTCTACTGTCGTTTGTGTGCTTTATTTGATGGTCCCATGTGCCAAGGGACCCTCCTAGGGGTCATTTTTGCTGACGCCCAAGCCTCCTTGAGCTCTCCTCCCTCTTCGATCACTGTGGTGGTGCTATGGTGGTCTATCTGCCATTTTGAAGTTGTCGTTTGCTCGGGGAGGCATCCGGGAAGCTTTGGGGACCATCGGAGGAGCTTCTGGTTGTCGGAGGAGCGTGAATCGCCCATCTGAATCTCGTCAGGGACCAGCTCTTCATTAGATAATCCAAGCTTATCCTCTATCGTTGGATCATCGCCCATTCATCGTGAAGAGCAGCTGCCGTTGGATCAGCCCCTCCATCAACCGTCGGATCTTCCAGGGATGTCTAATCCCAACTGCTCCTCTGCAAAGTGGTATCGTTGTTCCTCATGCAGACACGTTATAAGTGAGGGGCGCGGCACCGTCAGATCTGCTGGGTGTGGATAGTTTGCACTCTAACCCTCGCCCATTTTTTGTAATATTTATTTAGTACTAAATCATTCATCGACCGTTTAAATATTTTGTAAAATTTGCATATTGCCCCCTCGAACTTTCCATATCTGCATCCGGGTCCCCAACCATGTCACCTCATATGACGCGTCATGTGGGGTAGGTATTTTGCAGTGGACCCCTTGCAATTTCTGTTATTTCGATTTAGTCCTAGAACTAATTTCTGCAGTTATAATATTTTGGGACATTTTGCAACCAAGACCCCATATTTTGTGAAATTACATTTTGGTCCTCGCTAGGTAGACGTGCCCGACACGGGAGTCTTCGGCAATTTTGCAAGGCTACCCTTGGGGTTTGTATATTTTGTTTTGGTTAAAAAATATTTCTATTACGTTATAAATTTGTGGAAAATTTACACTCAGGCCCTTGAATTTTATATATTTACAAAAATACCTCTACTAGGAGTGTATTTTCTCTTTGCTTCTAGTATTTATTTCATGCATCTACAAATTCGAAAAAAATCCCCAAAAATAGTCATAAGTTCCTGCTGCATTGCACTTTAATGTCATATTTTTATTTTACATTTTTGAAGCAGTTTACTACTTATAAAAAATAAAAAACATGCATTTTCATCCCTGTTTGCATTAAAAAATACATAAAAATTATAAAAACCTCTTGAAAAATTCCCCAAAAAATATATTTTGTGTATTTTAGTATCTTAACCTTTAGACCAAAAATCACTAAAAAAAAATAAAAGAAAACTCATACAAATTAAAAAACCCCTAAAATCTTCATAAAAATATAAAATCCTTAAAAAATCCTAAAAATCTATTTTCTGTCTATAAATTTCCTCTATATTAATTTAGGGAATTTTTGACCATGTTTGATAATTTTTCATCCTCTTTTTAATCCCCAATTATTTATTTTATTCCATGTTTTGAGTATTTTGGACTCTAAAATACCAAAAAATTAACAAAAATATAGAAAAATCAAAAAAACATTAGAAAATTATTAAAAGCATAAAAAGACTTCATTTCCTGCATTTTGACTATTTTATCTATTTTTTATATATATTATCTCTCTCTTACTTATATTGAATATATATCTTATTTTATGATTTAAAAGAAAAAAGAAAATTAAAAAATATATAATATATAAAAAGTAAATACAAAATCAGAAAATTAAAAATCAAATATAAAAATATAAAAATAAAAAAAATCAAATAATAAAATAGAAAATTAAAAACACACAAAAAATAACACACATATAGACAAGTACATCACAGTGCTTTTTGAGCATTTTTGCCCTGATCTACCAGCTTGTTCCCTATGTTCGACACTCTACACAGTCCTATACACATCTTTGTTGTAGAGTTATAATAAATTTTAACTCCACATCACTTTTCATTGTTTGATCATTATTGTGGGTTAGTTGCTATTTTAATTTGGATTTCGTGTGGTCGATTCGACGACTGTGTTCCCGCCTTGTGTGGAGCACAAGACCGCTTGATTTTCTGGTTAAACACTTGGGTAAGCCAAACGTCGAACTCAGGGAGGCATCTTTTTCATTAGATTAATTAAATGTCAATTTCGATGTTAGATTTTCAGGAGAATATTTTTTTGATATTTTTTATTTGCAATAAATAAAATGCAATGCAATTCAAGCCAAATTTGAGAGTTAAAAATGTGAAGTATAGACAAATTAAGTTCAAAATTTATGAAACTTGGCCCAAATGTTAAATGCAATGAAATTAAACTACTGCAATTTTTTGGAATTTTTAGGCCTAAGATGAATTAACTATGAATTAAAATGAATGTAGGGTGATTTGCGCAAGATTGATTTTAATAAATACCAAATTATATCATTTTTATATATAAAAATTATCCTAGATACTTCTATGTGAGATGAATCCATGGAAATTTTTAGACCTAAAAAATGATGAATTTTGGACCTATTAGAAATCAACGAAGCAAAACACCAACTAATTTATTGAGGCCTCGTTATGCTTGCAAATGATGTGATTTTTGGGTATAATGTAGAACTACCTAAACTAGACCTATTATGATTTTTTGGTGATTTTTGGAGCAACAATCAATTTAATAGTCAATTAAAGGCACACAGTGGGCAAAATATACAATTTTCCACAAAAAGAATTATATTAAATTCTTCGAAGTCACAAAAATATAACAAGCCTTCATAATGGTAAAATATAAGATGTTCTACGACATGTAATTTTTGGAATTAATAAATGATGCTAAATGAGTGTTTAAGTAAACGTACAAACACAGGGGTATAAATGTAAAACAGAAAATAAATTTCTTAAAACAGTAATATGCTGATAGGGACTGAAATGCAATTACCTAAACCGATGAGGGTATGGGTGCGAATTCTCCACGAGACTATGTGAACTTCACGTGATGTTGCCTAGCGAGGACTAGAATGTAATTTCAAAAACTTGCAGGTACCCAACTGTAATTTACCCAAATCTGCACATGGGTCATGTGATATGCAAGGCTCGGATGGTGGCTCGAAAGGCACTGGAGGCTCGGGTACTCGGAGTAGGCTCGGGCAGCTCAGGGGAGGTTCGGCTACTCCAAGCCTAAAAGGTCGGGGAGGAGGCTCGGAGCTGACACTTGGACACCCTCAGACCGTCAGATCTCAAAGATCCAACAGTAGCTGTAACCCTGGAAGAGGGATACGTGGCGCACTGTGGGCCATACGATCAAGATGATCAAACAATAACTGCTCTTCTGGATCCTCCTTGTCACCGCCTCCTACGGCAGGCTTGGTTGGGCTCCAGTGTGGCTGCCGCAACTCCGCCACCTTCTATCTTGCTTAGTGAAGACTCCGGGCCTCTACTGAATGGTTGGGCATCATTGTTGAAGTGCAATGATATAGCTAGAGCATCTAGAAGAATTGGTGGCTGCATGGATGCCGGAGACGAAGCAACTCGAAGAAGCTCCGACGATGAGTCCGACCATTGAAGAATGGATCACCTGCAATGTTAATGACTAGCCGAAGCGTGGTGCGTGAGGTCTCGTGAATTAAGTAAGTGGTTCAAGGCCTTGCGGGGTGAAATGGTGAACGACCTATGTGCTCTTCCGTCTTGAACGACGGAGCAGGAGGTCGGGGCGGTCTGAGGTTTCGTTAGATCTATAGGCGGAGCAGAGATGTGGGCAAATATGAGGGATGCGAGGTGAAACTCGATCAATGGTCGATGGGAGGTGAGATTGGCGGAGAAGTCTGATAAACTTGGAGAAGATCAGAGAGAAATAAGTGGAGAATCGAAGAAGAAGAAGAAGAAGAAGTTTACCTGCGATGAACAGGGTTTGCTTGGGAATTGGGGCTCTAATTGGAGCCGCTAGTCGTCGCTCTAGGGCCGGCAGGTGCCCGAGCTCAAGCAGCTTGACGGTGAAGCTGCGACACGACGAAGGTTCGCTGTGGATCTCGCCGGAGAAAATCCTCTGTCGTCGCTCGATTTCTGGCCGAATCTCTGTCACAGATCAGGAGATAGGAGCTCAAGGTTCTCTCGTGTAAAGGCGGATGGGGGAAAAGGTGGCCGGAGACGAAGTATTTATAGAGTTGGAAGGTGGTAGTCCGATGATGGTGGTCGTGACTTGCAGGGATGATGCAGAGCGAGAGGAGGGATATCGTGGAGAACGTAGGCTCACGCGAGGATGGTGGAGGTTCGGGCTCCATCGCAGGGTGCTCGGGTTGTGGAGAAGATGGCTGGAGCCGCAGTGGAAATGGGAAGGGTGAGACGAGATGGAGAAGTGGGCGATGTGGGCGAGGACTCTTCGGAGGTTGAGGACAAGTCCTCCGTCGTTGGATGTCGTGATCCAACGGCTATGATTTAGGTGTTAAAGGATGACTAGGATCTGATCGATAGCAACACGATTAAAGGGCGTGAGAGGCGCCACATGGCATGCTACGGTGAAGGCACTGAAGAATGGACCATATGTGATATGGACCTCGATCTAACGGTTGAGAAATTAAGCAGAGTGGGAGGCTGATATGAGAGTGTGTGGAGAAGATCGGGCGGTGGTGGATAGCGCCATGTGTGGAGGGCTGAGAAGGAGGAGCTAAAGGACGAAGGAGACGTGGTGCAACCATTGATCGGAGGGTTGAGATAAGGGCGGAAACGGATGGAGGTGATCTATAGGGAAGGAGAGCAATCAGACGGCAGAGGGAGGAGGCGCGTGGCGCGTGGCGCGTTATGAGATGGGTCGCGTGGTGCAACCAGATGGTGCCATGTGGCCCAATCAGATTATTGTGACAAAGAAAGTTAAGAGGAAGAAGATGGTCGAATCTTGAAAAACTCAAAACATGGAAGTTGTAGATCTCGATGAGATCTACAAGTTTCATATTGACCGAAAATAGATACAAGGTCAAATGAAGAGAGAGAATACAAGGGTATAAGTACAATATAAAATATGGGCCCAAAACCCAAGTTTCACATGCGATCTTCGATTTTAATGAATTTGGTCTTGTTTTGAAGGTCTTTGAATGTATATTATATTAAAAGGGAGTAGACCTAGATCGGATGTTGTATGAGAGAGATATAAACATTTTAAGTTCCTAGTCTCAAATTTGGATTTGGGTTTTATTGGTCGATTTTACAAGTTAGTATTTTTTGGGTATTTTTCTTGTATTAGTGTTAGTAATATATACACTATAGAGTTGATTTTATTGGATTTGGAGTTAGTATAAAATATATATATATAGGGTAATTACAGGTGATTTTTACAAGTGAGATGAGCTTCTTATTTAATGTAGATATGGATGCTAAAATGCTGATATTATTCATGCATGCATGAATGCTAATTATGCAATATAAGTGGAAATATGCAGCTAATTACTCAAGAACAAAGCTATATTTTCAACTTTTGGAGTGATGAATTACATATTCATCACTTAGTCAACATTGAAAGTTCATTCCCTTAATCACTTTCAATGTAAGAGATATAATTACCATTATATCTCAAGCAAGATTTGAGATCTCCTTTCTTATCTTTGTCACATCCCAATAACATTAGAAACTGTAACTCAGATAAAAAGAAGCGGGAACACATTCTGCCTTGCAAGTCGAACTTGCATTCCCAATTTGGTATTTAACACCCGGACCAACTACCCCTAGGCCTCGTTTGTTATGCAGGAATAGAGGAAGGAATGGAATCATCATTACCATGTCGATTCCATTCCTGTGTTTGTTATAAAATATTTAAGCAGGAATAATGATTACAAAGAAATCCAGATTCCCTCGTACGTGGGAATTGCCATTCCTAGGTACCCCCTAGGAATTGGGATTCCATTCCTTAGAAATGCTAATGAATGCATTCTTCTTCAATACTTTTTAATTAATATATCATTATTACAAATATATGGAACATGGATATGTGTGTTTCTTTTTTAGATTTTTTTTGACACCGACATGGATATGATTTTTTTGACATGGATATATGAACATTGACATGAATACAAATATGTGGATGCAAAGGTCGGATAAGTTACAAATATATGCATATATGGATATTGACATGGATATAGGATTTTTTTTGCAGATACGAAATTAGATACGGTTCATTTTTTGGATACAGATACAAATATGATTACAAGATATTCCAGCGGATATGAATACATATATATATTATATATATCTATTATGTGGATAAAATATATTAGATGTGATTTTTTTATAGATACGGATACACATGGATGTGTTATTTGTTTAGTTTTTTCGGATATGGATATGCACAGGGATATGGGATTTTTTCTGATATGGATATGGATATGGATACGGATGTAATTTTCAATTTTTTCTACGATATGGATATTCATTATATTCTAGCGGATACATATACAGACATGGATATGGATTTTAATTTTTTTGTGGCTATAGATATGGACATGGATGAGATTTTTTTTGCGAAAACAAATATGGACAAGGAAATAGATTTTTGTTTTTTTAACTATTGATATGGATACGCATACTATCTTTAGTTTTTTTAGGATATGGAAAATAGTTATATTTTAGTGGATACGTATAAGGGCATGGATATGTGTTTTTTTGCAAATACGAATACTCATAACATTTTCTATTTTTTTAGAATATGGATACATATGGTAATAAAATATTCTAACAGTTACATATATGGATAATATCAAATATATCAATTGTATGGAAAAAATTAAAGTAGTTTCCATTTAAATTTGACTATCGATTCCTTATATGAAATATATCAATTATATGAAAAATAATTTGGAGGATACCTATAATTTTTTCTACTTAATGAAATATATCAAACGAAGGTTATTTTCTTTGTATTAGTTCCCTTTTCAAACATAAGAAAGGATTGTGTCTCGTAATAGATGTTTCAATTCCTAACATGAACCAAACAATGGAATGGAAAAACTTATTCCTTTCCATTCCATTGTTAATTCCATTCTTGTCTTGATTCCATTCTATTGTAATTCCTTTCCAATGAAACAAACGGGGCCCTAAGGTGATGTTGACCCATCATTAATTGAACCAACCATCATCAGGAATACAACTTGCTATGCGCAATCCAATGTCGTCTCAATAATATGAGGATTCGATATTGGGGTCATTACGCATACGTCCTTACTCTTTTGAGAAGCAAAGAGCCCGATCCAAATGGCTTGTATGCAGGAGCTGTCACTTTGGACAGGCATCTCCGACATACAATCTATGGCGACAGATTCTTTTGCCTTGACGGAAGACCATGGATGTTACTTATGTAATCCTCCATATCATGTTAGAATTCTAATTAATCATTATGAAAGATATTCATTACGATTAATTCTTCCAAGGGAATTACAACTCTATTCATAATAGAGTGTTTAAATTTTAATTGGATTCCAATTAATCTATTCATATTAAATTAATGATTCAATTATTATCCAACAAACATTCTTTATTGTTACTTGAATTTTGGTACTTTCTCAAATACGTAGTATTTCAAATTTTAATAATTAGAAATATATCATGATTTCTAAAGCATTATACCGACCCTACCCGCTATCATGGCCAGTACCGACGGGAGTGGGACAGATCACACACGGTGCAACTTACTACACCAACGCTTCCCGACTAGACACCATATCCGCCTTGGGAAAGGATAATGCAAAATAGATCACTTTGTACTTGAGATGATGATCAGTTTTCCAACCGAAGTTGTACCATATATAAAAATAATCGAAACATTTTTTATTAATATTATAAGGAGATTTGCTAAACAAATCCCCAATCTTATTCAAGCAACTTTGTTTGTTGGAAAGTTCATGTAACCCATTGTAATCTATATCATATCTAATCTATTATTGGTTAAGGTAATGTCAATTAAGGAAATAATTATCATCAAATAATTCACAAATATTTATCCATAATTATTCCAGGAAATTAAACTATTTATCTCACTAATTGATTAAATGACAATCACAAGGTTCTTGATTAGGAAAGTAATTTTGTGACCCTCACTTACTAAATTTAGCATATCTCAATCAATTTAAATTCAAATCATACAAAATAAGTTTTCAAAGTTTGTTAATTTGATTTATAACAGAACCTAAGTGATTTTCATGCATTTAAGGTATTTCTAAACAGTAATTAGCTCCTTAATTACGTTAAGATTCGCAGTCCCCGGAACAGTGGATACATGTTCACTAAAATGTTCATAACTTGAGCAAACGGATTCCAAATCACGCAAACTCAAATTCCACGTTTTTCTTATTTAATGGAGAACATAATTAAAGTGATATTTTCATATTTAAATAATTTAAACGGGGCCAAAATTATACACTAAACAGAGATGCGAAAATGAAATGCGATAAAACTTTCTCAAATCCTAATGAACCCAAGTCGCCTTAGGTTTACGGATCGTATCCAAAACCTTCGACATAAGGATATGATACCACTTGAAGGAAATGGTAAGATCCGTAAGTGTATCATGGAAGCGTGAGGAACACATCTTATGCGATCGGGAGCGACTAGTCACACTAGTTGCTCGAGGTAGCTGAAATTTTCAAATTTTCATGCGATGAAACGACATGATCTAAGAATACTTCTCAGATCATTTCATCTAAAGCACAAACAAGTATTAGGATTACATCTTGAAGTGTGGTTGTGATCGAGTCTCTAAATGAAGAGATCTCATGTCTCAAGTCCAATCCGACGGAGGAGACGCTTGCGAGCGCGTTGATGAAACGTGTGTTCCTTGCAATCCATGTTGATGATCCAAGCGACGAATCTCTAGATCTCGTCACATGAGATAAGACTTCTCTTCACAAGAAAGGCACACCGAAGGAGACGGAGATCCACGAGCAAATGGTCCGGCAGCATAACGGCGATGTTGCAGCGAGAGCGACTCTCTCTAGGTCTCCATAGTTGACGGCCATAAGAGAGAGGGAGAGAGATGAAGTTGGCGTGTAGAGAGAATGAGAGAGAGTGTGTATGTTGTAACCAATAATAGAAATGGGTGTCTCTCCTTTTATATTACTTTGGGAGTCCATGGATCCCAATCCATGGACTATACAAAATCAATGGATGAGATTGATTTGTAATTCTTTTAACGGCCAAGATTTTGTTGGTAAAAACCAACAACAATTAATTTAATTTAGATTAAATATATATTGATAAATCAATATTATTTAATCTCAAAATTAAATCAATTAAACATGGAGATAATTGGAATGGAGATTACACCATCCCATATAATAGAGTGGACGACCATCCTTTCCTTATAGGATTTGGTGGCCGTCCACCCTTCCAACATGGAAGGTGGAATCTAATGTAATCTCATGGGATTGCATTATTCCTTGGAATCTCGAAGATTTACAACAACAATTGTTATAAATTATTCAACAAAAATAATTCATAATTATTTTGTGAATATTACAATCTTGCAATAAGAAAATTGTGAATCACATTCACAACCCAAAATAAAATGTAAATTACATTTTCAATTAATTATCCAATATGAATCCAAATCACATCAACATTTAATTTGTAAATGTTATTCACAAATAGCTCTCTCTTATATATTATAAATCACATTTATAATATATATGATTAATATGGATAGTGATATCCACATTATTCATATCCATGATAATTAAATCACATTTAATCATCTTGGATCTCTATTCTCATGTGCCCAAATATTATAAATCACATTCACATTAATTACATTTTTGATAACTAAATCACATTTAATTATGTAAGATAACTCTCTGTATAATATGAATCAAATTCATATTATTCATTGTAATTAAATCATATTTAAATTATCCATTTTTCTCAATGCTCGGATACATATATCAACAATGGAATCATCCATGAACTCTTTCAAGGATAATGCGCTTTCTTCGCAGATACTTGGAGATAAGGACATGGCGATTGTATTGTTCCATGCATAGTGACTTGGATATTGAGATGACATCTCTAATCCAGATCTTGCGGACCTTCCATAGATGCTTTATTAAATCAAGGCTGTAGATCCAATCTTCTCATTGCATCTGAATCACATTCAGATCAATGTCCAACACTTGGACAAAGATTAGATCACTTCTCTACTGAGAGGAGTCATTAAAATCCATACCTATTTCATCACTCCCTAGGAATGGAAGGGTCATGGTTATACAATCGTTTATGATCACATCACCCTCAGGTATTCCTAACACATGTACATCCTGTATATCGGAAGACCCAGAATAAACGTGAAGTATAACATCAATTTTATAATGTCTACTTCAGAGTTTTATCATCAAGTTTCTCATTTGATCATTGGGAGTCAATAACGATCATATGCTTTCTAAAAGCATATATCATACCCAGGTGTTGATCATATACTTTCCAAAAGTATATATCAAACCTACAAATTCAGTCAATCTTCCAATGTGAGACGACCGTGCATGGAATTTGATCTTCCCAATATTCCATGAGTGATCTCATGTCTTTCGATTCAGTAATGAAACTGTATGATCCCTTTGAGAGATCTTATTATTCATATGCCCTTACATGCATACCAGTGCGCAGATGTATAGAACTTGATTAGGTCATCAACCTATTGGTCTGCCAAATGCACATACTCAGACATATAGTAACACATCTATCTCTAGTCAGAGGATGTGTGCCTATATCGTGACAGCATACGTCATAGGACTTTGGTTATCTTGATCTCGTTAACTCAAGTCTTGACCTAACTAATCCAACACCTCTGAATCTCTATTCCTATGCAGAGGACCTGCATCAAGAGGTCGGTCAAATAACAACCTTTAGAGAAATGATTGCCGTCTCCTTCTTAGGCTGGAGATCCTCTCTTAATAATCATTTGATGGTGCTTGATGAGTCCTCAGTCTAACTCTTTATATATTCATCCAAGCACCAACATCTATGATTCAATAATTAAATCAACAGTTGTATGATCATTAAGATGGCTATGGTACATAATCCTAATTGTACTAAGGGACCTATTAAGCAAATTATTTATTCTTCAGTTCAGATCATGGAATGATATTTGCAATAATAATTATTGCATAATGGCTCTCCATGGGCTCGCATGTCCAACAGAGGATACAATTACATACTTTAATGATACAATAAATATTTTCTCTTTAATGTATCATTTCCATCACTTCGACCATCAATATATGCCACAACAAGAGTTGTGCACCATCGAAGCATCACGTTTCTTCATTTCTATAGATTTAGTTAGATCTCTTTTGATGACTCATTTTCATAAACCTATATGCAAATCCCTTTAGGTGTGAGTTATACAGGATATAGGAGAGAGGGATCTCAACAATAATAATCGACATTTGATACTTCAAGTGACAATAATCTCTTTCTCTTATTATCAGAAAGTTCATTTAATTTTTTTTCAAATTAAATTATTAAATCTAATCCAAATCTTTAGATATGTGTTATATGGGATTCACCGGACAGGGCTCTCAACAACAGCAGTCAACATTTCAAACATTAGGTGACCGTAATTTCTTTCTCTTATTATCAGAACAATCATTTTTGTTTTTTCAATTTAAATTATTAAATATAGTCTAAATCTTTTGATATGCATTATACGGGCTTTACCGGACAAGGCTCTCAACAACAACAATCAACATTTAATACTTGAGGTGACAATAATCTCTTTCTCTAATTATAATAAGGTTCATTTTAGTTTTTTCAATTTAAAGTATTAAATATATCTAAATCTTTAGGTATGCATTATATGGGATTTACCGGACAAGGACGTCAACATCAACAACCAACGTTTGAGACTTCAGGTATGCATTATATTTTATTGTTAAATTAATAAGATTTAGTTTTTCTTTATTTATAATATTAACTGTAATACAAATCTTATAGGTCTGCATTATGAAGACTTTAGCGGACAAAGGTTGTCCCAAGAGCAACCACCTTTTACGACTTCAGGTTGCATTAAATTAAATATTTCATTATCTCAGTTACTTAATTTAAAGTCTATTTTTTTAATCTTTGATTAATAGAATGTATCTATTTCATTCTTATAGGATATATTGTAGCTTCGGACCAATCACAGCTTGCAGGACCATTATATGTTGGTCCTTCAACTCAATTTGACTCGGAACCCTCTCAGCTCACACAAACAACTTAATATAATTCCGAAACACTTCAAGCAAAGATTTTTAGGATGATTCGTCAAACTGAGTCAACCGAAATGGAGAGAAAATTACTGAGAGGTTCCATGCTACAACTGCAACAACCTGTAGATCCGCCTCGTAGACCATCGGTGGGAGTAAGGATCAGAGAGCCCACAGAGACAGATCAAGTTACTCAGCCAGCTGAACCTCCGAGGAAGTCCCCAGCTACATCGCATCCTCCCGGTCATGTAACTCATTCAAAATGGAATATTAAGAAGAAGGCAAAAAAAGCTATGAAGATATTCATAAGAAGACAAGGGACAACATCAAAGGAGGTAAAGGAAGAGGAGGAGGAGACATAAAAAAAATTTCAAGGAAATTGATACCATAAATCAATGTAAAATATTTACATTATTTTTTGAAAAATGTATTTGTTATATGATTTTAATAGAATATATGCATTTCATTTAGATGGATATGAGTTATGATATTGAATGTTGAGATTATTAAGCTGTCATGGTGATTATCATCTTATTTGATTTTATTGATTTTTGAAAACTTAAGATATAGGGGACTATATGAGATGTACGAAATTTTAGTCCTCATTTTAGAAAAAATACACTTCTATCCACAACAATAAGTACGTATTTTAGAAAAATACTATGTTACAAGAGGAATAATGCATACCTCATATGGAAATAATACACTTCTATCCAGAACATTCTTTGTACATCTTTTTGTACAACCAAATTTAGAGATGTCTAAATTTGCATTTCAGTTTAGAAAAAATACACTTCTATCCACAACAATTATGCACATCTTTTTGTATTTTAAAAAGATAGTAAATCAAATTGCATAAAATTAGATAATATTTAAATAATTTAAATAAAATTTATGAATTATTTAAGGGAAAAGGGGAGGGACGGGGAGATGGGGTGGGGGGCGGAGCCATCGGTGGTACAATCCAAATCGGCACCTGAGGTGCCGATTTGGGCACTACAACCCAAATTAGCACCTACCTCAGGTGACGATTTGGGTGTTGCGCACCAAATCAACACCTCAGGTGCAGATCGATGTCTATTTTTTAAATTTTTTTTTATCATACATATTTAATAAATTTCGTTTTTTTAATAATTATTAAAAAATCCCATATATATAGGGCTAAATGGGGTTGCCCCCTGATGGAGCTAACTTGGCTCCACCAATGCCATTTCGCCTGTTTTTTATTTTTTTGAAAATTTCTTCCGTGGATTTTCATCAATATATACCTATATTATGTCATTCAAATTTAGTGCAAAATAGAGATTCCTATGACCTCCATCCAGAAGGGTCATTTTTAGCAATTCTATTACCGTTAAAAAATGACTACCTGGATGGAGTATGTAGGAGTCTCTGTTTCGCATGAAATTTGAATAGCATAATATGGGGATATAGTGATGACTATTCACAGAAGAAATTTTCAAAAAATAAAAATAAAAAATAGGTTGAATGACGCGGGGAAGCCAAGTTAGCTCCCCCTAGGGGGCGCCCCATTTAACCCTTATATATATACACACATATATATATATATATATATATATATATATATATATATAGGAGAAATGTCACATGAGGCGGGGTCTCACCATATATATGGTGAGCCACCCTCAATTTAGGCATTTTTCAAATATATTTTACAATTTCTTGTTTCATACATATAGTAATAGATATTAACACAACATGTATAGCGAAATAAAATTATGAAAATATTATTATATTAGATGGAAATGTTAATTTAAATTTGGATGTTATATTTTACAAATTTCATTTTTTTACAATGTGCAGTTTATACTTTTACAAAACTGTTACAGAGTTTTTATTAAATTCACAGTGGCCTTTACAATTTCAAAAAAGCCCCCACCTCATTTGAAAGGTCCCTTATATATATAATATATATGAGAAAATGGAGCCTACATCCAAGGGTGTAGGTAATGATGAATATGTGATTCATCACCTTTATTCTTTCATTTTGGCTAAAATCGTTGGTAAAATACATGTAAATAATAACTAATTCCAACTAATTATCATTTTAACCACAATTGTTTATATTGTATATTTACACTTTTTATATCCAAGATAAAAGAATAAAGAGAAAAATAAAAACAAAAACAAAAGAAGGATGTATATATAATACATACAGACTGATCCTAACCCCGAGACCAGTAAAATATTGACGTGGTCGACAAAATAAATAAGTAGGGGCAGATAAGGATCCTAAATTATAAAAATATCAAGAAAATCAAGAGCAAAAATATAATTTATCCATTTTACACAATGTAAATATTTCATCTATTTTATTCATCATTTATTTCATCTAAAATCAAATAACTTATTTTGTAGAAATTGAACACAATAAATATTATTTTATAAAAATATCAGAAAAAATTTTATCATAAAAATAAAATATTATAATGGCCGAAAAAGTCGTAAAAGCCAACTTCGAGATTCATATTATTTATAGAAAACTCCAAACGGGCCAAACTCACTTCTAAAATATGTTTTATACTTAATACTATTTATTAAAAATATCAAAAAAATATTCGAATAAAATTAGTAAGTTTTGGCGTTTGGGACCCGTTGTATATATGTAATATATGTAGAAATTCACAGATTTTAATTAATTAACTGTAAATCTGATTAACTTAATTTCTTTTCAAAAAATCTTCTAATATATATATATATATAACTAAGTCAAAATACCAATAAAACCCGAAGCCTCGAATCCGCTACCTAAATTTTTCGGACCTCATAACTCGGCCATATGGACTCCGAATTGGGCAAACTCAGTTTTAAAATTCATATTATTTAATTATCTACAAAATGACATTGATTTCTCCAAAATCAGATCAGTATTGATATATTGTACAATGTGTCGTAACTTATATTATTATTTAATATATTAATACCCCATTATTAATATAAAGTAAATAATAACTCATTAATTAATTGCTTTATTTATTTATTATTAATTATTAATTAATTTAATTAATTATGTAATTATATACTTAATTATATACTTAATTATATATTAAATTATTTATACTGAATTACACATTTAATTTCTTAATTAACTATTTAATTATATTTTAAATTTATTTAATTTTTAATCTAACCAATTATTAATTATTACTTTAATTTAATTAATTAATTATACTAATTTTATTTTATTTTGTTCTCCTTCTCTCTTCTCTCTCTTCTTCCCTCTCTCTCTTACTTTCCCAATCTATCTTCTTCCCCGATGCATCTCTTCCCTTCTCCTTGCAAGCCGCCGCCCGTCCTCTCTTCTCCTCCTCTGGCTAACGGCCTAATGGCCCGGCCGATGGTCGTTAAGCTGTTTACCCAACCACCCCCTCCCCTTTCCTCCTCTATTTAAGGACCTCTACCCCCTCCGAGATGATTATCGACCATTTTCATTCCTTCCCGATCAGTGAGCTCATAGAGAGAGAGACTCGAGGACAGTGACAACATCCTTTCTCCCTCTACCATTGAGCGAGTTTGGGCGAGGTGCAGTGCGACCCAACACCGATGTTGAACTCAGCTCCTCTGCATCAGCCTCCTCATCACTTCAGGTCGAGGCAATCACCATCGGAACTCCGCCTGAAGTTCTGAATCCCCAGGAGAAACCCACGGGAAGCTTCCTCTGTTGTAATTCTAGGTTAGGTTACCTTCAATTCTCGATTGTCGCCTTCTTTTCTCTCCTCAATCTCTGTTATCCTTAGTTACCTATCAAATTTTAGCTTCAAATCTGTTTGATCATCAATCCGATCATTACACCTCATTCGATCTATCCATTTCTTCGTACTTTCCTTCACGGGTCTAGATTCGATTTGACCCTTCTACTCACTCGTGTATTGTTTGACTTCTGAAATCGACGAAAAGGTTAACTAGATATTGTTTCAGGATTTATTGTTTGAGATTTTTATTGAGAGCTAAGCACGGAGATCCATGGATTGCATCTAGATTCCATTTTTTTATCAATGCTGAAAATGACACCCCAAATTCTTATATTAGTGGATCTAATCATTGAGATTTAACCCAAATAATGCATGCCTTTCAGTACTTAGAATGAGATCAGGACTATTGCGGTTGAAATCCAATTCAGTATTGAATCATGAAGAACTATTGCATATGCAGGTAATCCTTGATCATGTGAGCCGGTTGTTGATGCTCCGCCTCGATCTTGATCTCTGTCTCCAAGTGATTGCGATCAATCCCGACCTCATCTATTGAGCAGCTAAGCCGATCTTGATCATTGAAGGCCATAAAGGAAGCAACGAAGAGCCGATTCGCTGGAGAGATAACGAGTTCCTCATTGACATTAATCGACGCATCACCGAATCTCAACACCTGAAGCGACTGGTTGAGTATTCGATTTCGGACATCATGGAGATCTGAAACGCTATATATGTACTCTGCCACCGAACTGATCGTTAATAGAGATTTGCAGCATCCGCGATACACGAACATCTCCTAGAGCATTATCCTAACCTGCAGATATTATTCATTTGAATTGCATGTTCTAGCATTAATATTTGTTCTTATTATTGCAGATTCATGCCATTTAAAATTGGAGCCTTATCGTGTATTGTTTTCCCATCATGCGCAAATGAGTAATATATCACATGCAACTGAGATCCTTCGCCGGAAATCCAAAATTCGAGAGTCGATCGAGATCTTCACCGTTGTTCGAAGCATCATCATTGTAGCTTCATAGATTGGAGGAGAACATGTCCTAGACGATACAGATATCATCAGATTAAATCCAGCATTTCATCGCAACTATTCGATTAAGTGGGCTTAAGCCGCACGATTAGATCAAGTCCGGACACATTGGACGCTCCAAGAGGAACCACGACATCCACAAACTTTGCCTCTTAACGTTCACGTGACCCGCGTGTGCACAGGGGATATTTTTAGGTGAAGATTTACAGGGACACACCTCATTCTTTTGTTTACTCCCAACAGGTCCCTGAACAGATGCAAGCACGTCACCGCACGAGGCTCTATTGGTGTTTTTACGTGCAAACTCCTCGGAACTCTGTGATATTGTATACAGGTCCCGTTGTTGGAAGCTCTACGTGCGTCTACACGTGTTATCTGGAGTAATTGCGATCCTGACCCGCCCAACTATTGCTTATTTTCAACATTTTAACGCATACCCCATACCTTCCCATTAATTGCACCTGTACCCTTGGTACTGTATATAATATACTATACATACCCTATACATATTAAAACTAAATAAAAATATAAAAAATAATAAAAATACATATAAATCCAGTTTTACACTTTATATAGCATAAATCAATATTTTGAAAAAGAAAATAAATAAAAGATTTTCTTACATTAAATAAATCATTAAAGATATTAAAAAATACAACAAACTTTAAAAATAATAAAAATATAAAAACATCTTTTAAAATCTAATAAAAATTACCTTAGTATATTTAACTATATTTTACACATGAAACTAAAAAATAAAATAAAAATCAAATATCAAAATCAATAAAAATATAAAATACACAAAAACTTCAAAAATTCATAACTAAATAAAGGAAAATCACCTTAAAATGCACAATATATCTTTTTAAATATAATTTTGCATACTTTATAATAAAAATAAAATTAAAATATTTTCTCATTGTTTTTAATATTAAAAATCCAAAATAAAATTCTATTTTGAATAAAATTTCACTTTTTGAGCTTAAAAATAATTCAAAATCTAGAAAAATCTTTCAAACTTCTAAAAATATATAAAAATAGTAAAACAAAATATAATTAAAGCATAAAAATAACAAATTACAAACCAAATAAAAATTAAAAATATTTTCTAAAAAATAATAAAAATTACAAAATACTTAAAAATAAAAAAAATATAAAAATCATAAAAATAAATAAAAAATTCAGGAAATTCCCTGATAATAAAATAAAAATTAGGAAACCCGTAAAACCTTAATTGTCTACTGTTTAACCCTAGTTTCTAACAATTTGCCTCCCTGAGTTCGACACTCTCGTGCTTAACTGCTATACACTTATGTTTAGGAGTATAAATAAAATAAAAAGATTAACTAAAAATTAATCTTCTTCTGCAAAAATCCACCGATCACCACAGCGACGGTTGTCTATCTCTTTAGACGACTCGACCGGTAGTTTTTCAGGTAACTTCCTACACCCGACTCATTTTTACATAATTTTTTTATTTTTTTTTGAAATGAAACCTTGGGGGAATTAGATCACTATATAGCACCATGGTGTCATTCAAAATTCAACTTAATTCGAGACTCCTATCATCTTCATCAAGACTATCAAATTTTAACGGTCTCAGAATTGTTGAAATTGACCCCTTCTACATGAACATGTTAGGAATGTTTGTTTCGCATGAAACTTGAAACACATATTCCTCTAAATATATTAATAAAATCCCCTTAAGGTTTCATTAAAAAAACTCAAAAATCATGAAAAAAAGGCCGAGTGTAGGTAGTTACCTACACCCCTGGGTGTAGGCTCCCAGCTCCATATATATATACATATATATATATACATATATATATACATATATATACATATATATATATAGAGAGGGCTTATCCAATGCGCACAGGGCTCATTAGCGTTTCAATGAGCACTCATTTTAGGCCATACACGTGTATTAACAATAACTATATTTCTAATTATAGGCTACGACGTATTTAAAAAATCCTATATTTCCTATTATACAACGTCCTTAAAAATTGGAAGATGGTTTTGGAAAGAAACAATTCAAATAAATGATTCCACGCGGATGATTAAGGATCCAAACACTATGATAGTAATAAATATAATTCGGTCAAGTAAATGCGTATTGTGAGATCAGTAATATCAAAAAATGATCAGTAATTTACATCCAAATAGTTACATTGTACAGAATCTAGTAATATGTATAAAATGGTAAGGTAAATGTGTGTTGTGCGATCAGTAATAACATAACAAATGGTTAGTAATACCATTGTCTATGTAATGTGATAACCAAACTAAGGGACTAAGGTAAAGGTTCTAAATGGTCGTCGCGACCTCAATCACTCAGCTAGGTCAATCAAGAAAAATAGACCACCAAACAAAAAATCAACTCGAAAGCACGAAAGCGGTCTTGCTATTAATTTAACCTGGTATAGCGACCAGGGTCGAACACAAGGAGCACGGGTTGGCCTCGCGGTCTACGAAGTAGTCAAAAAGAAATCAAAGAAAATAAAAAGGATGTTTTTGGTCGTTTTTAAGTGTTTTATATTTTTTTTGGATTTTTAAAGTATTAAGAAAATAATAAAGACAAGGAAACTACACACTTCAACAATTTATTCAATACACTAAAAATCAACCAAAAATTCAAATAAAAATATTTTTGTGTGTTTTATAATTATTAATATTTTTAGTGAATTTTTGGGATTTTTCTGATGTTTATTTAATTTTCTAAAAATGAAACAATGACTGAAACTGTAGGTACTGTCCAGCCGAGCCAAAGGGACCTAGATAAAATATCTAGAAGCCCCAAATTAGCCTGGAGGTATTTTTCCTGTATAGAGAATAAAACTAGGAAAGATTGGGCACCTAGATTATTGTTTTTGGGTTTTTAGTCTATTTATTAGAATTTTTATAAGATTTTAAGTGTTTTTCAATTTTTAGGTATTTTAAGTAATGAAAAATAGCCAAAATTGACTGGAAAATCAAGCAAGCAAAGACAAACAATAAGTAATTTTTTTTGTAATTTTTAGATGAATTTTAATATTTTTTGGGATTTTTAAAGTTAGATAGTAACGATATTAGATGTTTTTGAATTTTTAAAACAATCAAAATAAAACAAAAATGTCTCCAAAAAACCTCGAAAATTTTACACTATGGCAGGAACCATGTGTCCAATTTTCGTTGGATTTGGAGTATATTTGCTATTTTATTCAAAAATAAAAAGAGGGTACTGTGCACATGGACCTAAGTGCAAATACCCGAAGTCCTGAGGGGTCTGGTGCAAAAATCACAGGTGAACACGTGCGTCGCGCGTGCCTGGGGCACTCAGGGACCCAAAAGTAATAAAAACTACTTCTGAGGACTATTTGTAACAGGTACCAAAAGTCCAGGGGGTAGTCTGCAAATATCCCAATAAAAAGCGCAAATGCACAATTAAAATACGCACAGGGGTATAAATGCAATATCTAAAAAGTATTCATTCATTACTTAACATCTCAGAACTACAGGGCATATAATGCAAATACACCAGAAAATCACGTGTCGACGCATGTGTCACATCACACACAGGGGCATATCAGCAAACTAAATAAAGAGTGGGGTCCTCTATGCAAATATCCCAACTGAAATAAACTACCTAAAATATTTACAGGACTCAATAGTAAAGACAAAACAAGAGGGGGCCTAAGTAATATTTACCCCTTTATTAATGGAGCCGATGGATGCGCGCCACGTGGTGCATCTGACGGTGTGGATCAAGTGGCACTCCAAGGCTGGAATACTCGCGATGATCGGACGGTGACGCGTAGCCACGTGGAAGATCTGGCGGTGGTGGTGCGTCACTGCTACGCCTCTCGACGGTTGGGATCAGTGCTCCTCTGATCGAACGCTCGCTGCAGCTCCATGAATGAACGGCCCGGATGAAAACTGGAGCGGGAGGCTAATCGGACGGCTGCTGGAGATCCTCAAAGAACAGGTGGCCGACGAACTTCGTCGGCCCAGTACGCTTGCTCCGAGCCTCCTCTGCTGCTTCCAAAGATCGGAGAAGCTCCGGCGTGACGCTCCGCAGCTACTGGTGGCCTCCGATGACCCAGCCGAGCTCTGGGGAGCTTCGGCGAGGTCGGCGGAGGTAGAGCTCCTGGCCCGAATGGTCCAAGCCCTCAGATGGGCTTAGATGTACCTGCAAGATATACCAGAAGACTCGCGGGTCGAGGGCAAACTGCCTCGACCCGGTTAGGCGGGGTGAAGGTGGTCGGAGGTGCGATATGGGCGAGCTCCGGCGAGGGTGGGGACGGAGGAGCTCGAACCCCAGCTCCTGTGCGAGCTGGGTTGGATGGAGGTATGGAGAACGTGCGTGGGAGGAAGGCGGAGGTGACGATGGATTCCGATGATCGAATGGAGCTATGGGGTGGTCGGAATCGGCGAAACACGTCGGCGGCGAGATTTGGGAGTAACCTAAAATTAGCGAAAAAGAAAAGGCTAAGGGTCTACCTGGGTGGCTGAATGGGTTGTGGGCGAGCTTGCGGGGCTCTGGGTCTTCGCCTCACGGAGCGCCGACGTCCGAGGCTCGAGCTCCAGCTCAGGGTGGAGCACGGCGGTGCTTGATCGTCGGATCAATGGTCTCGCACTCCCTTCTCGCTGCAACACCACGGGGGACGAGCTGTCACTCTCGCCGATGCGATGGATCTCACTGGGGGGTGGAACGAATGGCCAAAGATGAGAATGAAGTAGGCGGAGCTGGAGCTTTATATGTTGAAGAGTCCGGGAAGACGAGCGCGGGTAGGGCAATGGAGCGCGCGGATCCCGAGGTGGAGGCTCCGGCGAGGGTCTCGGATACATCATGAAGGAGTCGGAACCGGGGTTTAGGTGATAGGAGATCGGGTTTGGACACGAAAAATGTGAGAAGTCGGGTCGGGTGTCAAAGCCCGTGGGAAGTGGTCCTGGGGGGGCCAGTTGACCGGGCGGTCAACAATCCCCAGGGCCAATGGGTAGCGGCCACGTGGCTGATATTTGGAAGTAAAATTAAAGGTAGCAAATGGCCGAATTATGAAAAAGTTAAAACATGAAATATTTTTATTTTAATTTTTTTCTATTTTTTAGTGATTTTTAATTAATTTTTCAAAATAAAAATAAGGTATGTACATAGTAGGGTTATATATATAGGTATATATACAATATCGAGGATTTTTAATTTTGATTTTTAATTGTTATTTTTATACAATATTATTCCCATTAAAAATTTATTTATTTATATCATAAAATAAGGAATAAAAAGATATTTTTATTTTATTTTTATTATTTATATACATAGGTGAAATAAATACATATGTACATTGATATACATGGTATATTTACAATATATTTTTATGTTTTTCATTTTGTTATTTTTATTTTGTTTTTGTTTTAATTGTTTTTATTTTATTTATTTACATCATATAATGTAGAATATTTACAAAAATTTTTGAGATTGATTTTATTTATTTAGAAGGCTAAATAAATATGGATGTGGATTGGTCTATATACATGGTGAGTGATGTTTTTGTCTTCTTTTTTATTTTTATATTTTTATCTTGATTTTATATTTAGAAATATTTACAAATATTTACAAGCCAATTTGAGTCTATTTTTGTGAGGAAAATACTTTTATTTATTTACATAAATATTTACACACATGAGCCCCTATCTCCCTCTACTTTGGCTTTTATGCGGTCAGGCCCATGCTGAGCCCTCCCTTGGGTTAGGTTGCTCAATATTTATTCTAAATATTTCCCTCTTTTTTTTCTTTTTAATCTTTATTCTTTTATTTTTGCACAAAAACATGCTAATTATAGGTTTTTACACAATGCATGCTTTTGGTAATTATTTGTATTTACACATATCTGCATGCATTTGCAAAGGTTTTTGTAGCTAAAATATAAGAATAAAGAGTGATGAATGAGTATTCATCACCCCCCTATACTTAACCTTGCTAGTCCCTTAGCAAACACTTATTTGAAAAAGAAGTGAAAAAAAATAAATAAAAAGAAAAAGAGAATGTACATGGATCAAGGTTGATGATTAAACTTGCCTTCATTAAATTAAGGTATGGAGCTCGATCAGATCTTTGGAATATTAATGTGTCGGAATCTTATTTGGACTTAAGCCTAAAACTCAACAGCCTCTAAGTTCCACTAATCTATAACCAAGACTCCCCAATGCTCCAGATCAGAACAAGTCATCAATCACAAACCCTGAAGACCATGAATCTTTTCTTGTCCTGTGAATGTGAGGTCTAAGCTCTCCACCTCAGAAATGGCAACTTGACAACCCTCCCCAACAAGGTAACTCTATGACCTCAATCTGGCCACTCTTTCCTCGAGGAGCGGGGTATTCCCTTCTAAGTTCAAGTTCAACCGGCTCGAGAAGAGGAGGGAGAAGAGAATGGGTCAAGGCCAGTGTAGCCATGTACCCTTGGGAGCTTGACCAGTGTAGCCAAGTCTCCCTGCTGCAAGCTGGATCATGAAACTCAAGCTTTGCTTATTGCACTCTATATACATACTCCGGTGGGATTATCATTTTCTCTCCGACCCACCACTTTTTTGGAGTTATTTTCTTTTTGCATTTTTTTTTCAAATGCATCTATACAACATGTACATGTGCAGCATATATACAAGGAGTTTTTCTTCTTGAGCCAGTAGACTATCCCTCTTTTGAAGCTTTATTGCAACCCACAACTCCCGTCGTTAGACCTCATGGCAACCAGACCAAGTTGAGACGCACTTCCTTCACTAAAAGAAGAAGAGAGGTTCCGCCTAGAAGTACTACCCTCATATGCTACCCCAAGTCAAGGAAGACTGCCTCCTCACCACCTCATCCGTAGAGAGCTCGGTGCATAGTGCTGGTGTCCAAGTAAAGCCATTGTCTATATGAGTCATGTGTTGTTGTTAAGTGCTCTAGTTAGGCTCATTGAGATGACATGTGATCATAGCCTAGTGGACTCAAAGAATTAAGTCACCATGGACCTGAAAAGCCTTAAACCTAAGCCCTATAAGGTTCCTCTTAGAAATTAGGTGGATTAAGATCTTAATCAAGCTCCATTCCTCAATTTGATTCCAGGCCAGTTTAAATGTCAACTATCATCCAGAAAAACTATATACATATGTACAAAAGATGCTATTTACACAAATTTTACAAACATGCAAAATTTTTGAAAAATGTTTTGAAATCATGAATGGATGATGCATGAAATGCAAGTTTTGCAAAAAGGTATTTACACACATTTACACAAAATTTTTGCAAACTTTTGATTTTTAAAACATTTTGGAAAAATTTTGTACTATGTACATAATTTTGATAAGAAAATATTTACACAAACTTTACACAAAAGATTTTTGAAAACATTTTTACAAAAAATAATGTGTACACTAGCTATTTATGTGCAAATAAAAGAAGTTTATGTACATGAAAAAAATTTAATTTTTGTGATTTTTAAGGTTTTTAGCCATTTTATTTATTAACACACTCACACAAAGTACGAGTTATGGCTAAAGTATATATGAAATATATACACCCCCCTATACTTAGCTCGAACGATGTCCTCAGAGTCAAGAGCGATGAAGAAGACATAACTCGTGCTAAGTATAGGGAAATGAAAAGAAAGGCTATATACAAAGACGAATGGGTAAAATAGAAAGTCAAGAGGGTCTCGGGTCTTCCCCCTATACTTAGGATCAAGTAATCCTAAGTATAGCAGGCTGTATACTAAGGGAAAACCGAGAGGAGAATGTACAGGGTCTACCCCCCCCCCCCCATACTTAGGGTGAAATATCCCTAAGTATAGGCAGCAAAAACGGGGGTAGACAGAAACAAAAGAAATACCCGAAGGTCCTACATCCCCCCTATACTTAGGGTAAAGTGCACCCTAAGTATATCATAATCACAAGATGAAGAAAGGGATGTGGGACTAAAGAATGTAGTGATATAGACATCTGGATCTATACAAGGCGGAGGATCAGTGAGAATCAGGCGTGAGATGCATTAGATGTGAGTCAAAGACCACATCTCACGCAAAATGAATAGGGGCAAGATCAGCGACCCGCGGCTCATGATCTAGAAATGGCTTGAGCCGCTGGCCGTTCACTCGAAAGGTACTCTCAGAAGACAACTCGGATATATCAATGCTACCGTTGTCGTGTACCTTTCTGACCAAGTAGGGTCCCTTCCATTTGCTCTGTAGCTTCCCTGGAAATAAACGAAGCCTCGCATCAAACAGCCATACTCTCTGTCCAATCTCAAAATGCTTGTGGCTGATATGAGAATCATGCCACTCCTTCACTCTCTCCTTTTATTGTAGGCTGTTAGAGAAGGCGGTATCTCTCAACTCCTCCAGGGCTGCTAACTCTGCCCTCCTCTGGTCTTCTACACCATCTGGATCTATAAGTATATCAGTAACTGCCCAAAGTGACATGTGCCTCAGCTCAACAGGTAAATGGCACGGCTTGCCATATACGAGGCGAAAGGGAGATGTACCCAATGTTGTCTTGAAAGACGTCCTATATGCCCACAAGACCGAGTCCAAAAGCTGTGACCAATCCTTTCGGTCAGGGCGGACGACTTTCTGCAATATAGTCTTGATCTCCCTGTTCGACACCTCGGTTAGACCATTCTTCTGTGGATGGTAAGGTGTAACAACACGATGGTCTATACCGAACTCCCTAGCAAGTACCTTCACCTGGTCGTTGATGAAATGAGACCCCCATCTGAAATTAGAACTCTAGGAACCCCAAACCGCGTGATGATATGCTTCCTCAAAAATCGGCAAACTGTCCTCGCATCAGCAGCTCGGGCGGGGATAGCCTCAACCCACCGACTAACATAATCCACAGCCAACAGAATGTACTCAAATCCCTGACTTTTAGGGAATGGACCCATGAAATCGATGCCCCATGCGTCAAAAACCTCACAGAAGTGAATGGGCTGCATCGGCATCATATCACGCTGTCCACAAGTGCCCATCCTCTGACAGTCAGTACACCTCTTCACGAACTCATCAGAGTCCTTGAAGAGGGTAGGCCACCACAAGCCGGATTGGAGCACTTTCTATGTCGTTCTCCTCCCATAATGATGTCCTCCTGCCTCAATCTTGTGGCAGTAAGTGAGGACGCTATGGTGTTCCTCCTGAGGAATACACCGACGCCAGACGCTATCCCCTCCTTCGTGGTAAAGGATGGGATCCTCCCAGTGGTAGGACTTGGCCTTCGCAAGGAAGGTCTCAAGCCTCTGCCTGGGCCAATCTTGTGGGACTTTCCCAGCAACGAGAAAGTTCACAATATCGGCATACCACGGGAGTGAGGCAATAGCAAGGATCGCCTCATCTGGGAAGGTCTCACAAATGGGATCAATCTGCTCAGACTCCTCAGGCTGCTCTATACGGGAGAGGTGATCCGCCACCACATTCTTGACTCCAGGCTTATTCTTGATCTCAATGTCGAACTCCTGGAGTAGAAGGATCCATCTAGTAAGTCTGGCCTTATCATCCTTCTTTGCCATGAGGTACCGGATGGCGGTATGATCAGTGTACAAGGTCACTCTAGATCCAATGATATAAGATCGAAACTTATCCAGGGCAAACACTACGGCTAGCATCTCCTTCTCTGTAACCGTGTAATTCCGCTGGGTGGAATCCAATGTGCGGCTAGCGTAGTGGATAGCAAACGGGACTCCATCCCTCCTCTGTCCCAGCACGGCCCCTACGGCAAAATCGGAGGCATCCGTCATGATCTCGAATGGGAGAGACCAATCAGGCGGCTGGAGGACAGGAGCCTCAATCACACACTGCTGGAGAGTCACAAAGGACGAAAGACACTTGTCATCGACAAGGAACTCGGTGTCTTTCGTCAAGAGGTCAGTCAACGGCCGGGCAATCCTGCTGAAATCATGAATAAATCTCCGATAAAAACCAACGTGCCCTAGGAATGACCGTAGCTGCCTCAAATTGGACGGCGGTGCGAGTTTTCTAATGACATCAACCTTGACCGGATCAACCTCCATGCCCCTGTTGGAGATGATATGGCCAAGCACCATCCCTTGAGTCACCATGAAGTAACTCTTCTCCCAAGATAGAACCAAATGGTACTCTATACATCGCTGGAGCACTCGGTCTAGGCAGTCAAGACAGGAGTCGAATCCGTCACCATAGACCGAGAAATCGTCCATGAAGACCTCCAAACACTCCCCTACCATGTCCGAAAAGATCGACAGCATGCACCTCTGAAAAGTCGCAGGGGCATTGCATAGCCCAAATGGCATGCGTCAAAAGGCATATGTACCAAAGGGACAGGTAAAGGTGGTCTTCTCCTGATCCTCAGGAGCGATGGCCACCTGGTTGTAGCCCGAGTACCCATCCAGGAAGCAATAGTGGCTCTTCCCTGCCAGTCTCTCAATGATCTGGTCAATAAAAGGCAGGGGGAAATGGTCCTTCTTGGTGGCCTGGTTGAGTCTCCTGTAGTCAACACAGACCCTCCAAGAGGTGGGTACTCGTGTAGCAATCTCCTCTCCCGACTCACTGATCACAGTCGTGATGCCCGTCTTCTTGGGAACCACATGAAAGGGGTTGACCCATTTGGAGTCGGAAATGGGATAAATAAAATCTGCACTCCACCATTTTGATATTTCCTTCATCACCACCTCTCTTAGGTTGGGGTTCAGCCGCCGCTGGAACTCACGCGACGGCTTCGCCCCCTCCTCAAGATAAATATGGTGGGAGCACACTGATGGACTAATCCCATGGAGATCTGCTACGCTCCATCCGATTGCCTTGCGGTTCTTTTCAAGAACCCCCATCAGACGGGATTCTTTCTCTCCAGTCAGATCGGCGGAGATGATGACTGGGTACATCTCAGGTTCGCCCGCAAGGAACCGATACTTCAGCGAAGTAGGGAGCGGCTTCAGCTCTGGACAGCTGGGTGTTGGCAAATCTGGCTTCGGAAGAAGGTGCGTGAAAGCTGCCAAGTCTGCCTGGGAGAAAGAAAACGAGCTCTCGCAAACTGGATCAGAAGAAGGCTTCTCAACTGTGTTGTCTCTGATCTGCTCTGCATCTACCTCCTCCTCATCTGTAGGCTCTGGTGGACTCAGGTCTGGCATCTGATCATCACAATCTGCCCAATCAGACTCTGAATCTGAGGGATCTGCATCAAACAAGGTGGCATCAGTACCACCGTCACACAAGGTGGCCTCAGTACCACCATCACGAGAAATCGTGTCGTGGTCGAGAACCATCTCTGCTGCCCCTGAAGTATCCTGGACCAGGGCTGTGCTCTCCAAGCTCTCCTCTGTTGTCATCTCGGCATCAGCGGTATCTGAATATGAGAGGATGGCCTGTGCTGCAGGGTCTGCCCATGCTGCCTCGTCATCTGTGATCACAAAACACAGTCCTGGTGGATGTCTAACCCGGCATCTGTCAGCTTCTCTGTGTCTGTGCTGGCCTCTGAGCATGCTCTCTCTCTGGCTCTGTAGTCCTCGACCGTCTCTATTTGTACACTCTCGCCCTCGACGTGAAAGTATACCTTCCCGCTATCATGATCAGTCACCGCCTTGGCTGTGGCCAAGAACGGACGACCGAGGATGATGGGGGTATCGGTCACTGAATCAGGGATCTCCATGTCCAACACTGATGAATCTCCATTTCATCACCTTTATTCTATCATTTTGGCCTTAAAAACCCCAGCAAATGCATGTAAATAGCATTAATTTGTATATAATAGCATTCATTGTTTCTTGTATTTATTGTACATTAAATAAGGTTTTTAATGCCAAAATCATAGAATAAAAAGAAGAAAAGAAAAAGGAATAAAATATTGCAAATATTTTATGACCCTAACCCCGAGACCAAGGCCAGCATGGAGTTGGTCGACAAGGAATAAAGTAGGGGGAGATAAGGGCCAGCAGTATAATAAATACCTCATTTATTTATTCATCCATTTATGCATTTTTGACACCTATTTTGTACATAATTATTTATTCATCAAATAAAGAAACTTTGTTCATGAAAGTTGTAGATAATAATGTAAATAAAAATACAAAATTGAGTTTGTGTAAAAATAATACACAGTGAACATTTTATGCACAAAATAAAAAGCCAAAATCTCAACTTCACAGACCCATATCTTGCAAATAAAAACTAAAAATCACCCAAACTCACCTTCAATTGTATATAGCATTTCATAAACTATTTTATAAAATTGGTTTCATAATTTTTGGAGTCCATCTGTGAAAGTTAGGTTTTTGGCCCTTCTTGTACATAATACCTGAGTAAAATATTCATTCTATTCAATATTCATTATTTTTATAAATTAATATTTTTAGAATCTTGTAAATATTGTATAAAATTCATATACATATTAGCCTTAGAATAAAACCAAAAAGAATTTGTAAAATGAAATAAGTCTATGTAATATATAGGCAAAATACCTATGAAAAGGATGTACTTAAATAAAAAGAGAAAAGCATTCTTTAATTATTTCATTCTTTTATACTTTTAAAATAATGTATATATTATATATATATTATATTATTAAAATACAAAGCTAAAATAAAAACAAATAAAACCCATTAAATAAATACAATGTATATAATATACAGGTAAAATACCTATAAGTATACTTACATATACACAAACACAGTTATTTAAAAAATGTAAATAAACTAATAAAAATTAAATAAAAATACATTTATACGTACAAAAATAAGTTACAAATTTATAAAATAAGAAAATACAATAATAAAAGAAAATAAACAAAATAAAAATAAATGTATATAAATATACTTATAAATACCTTATTTTAATAAAACCTTAATAAAATAATTCAAAAAAATAAATAAAAATCATAAATAAATACTACATTAATTTATGAACATTTTTATTTTATAAGTAAATTCTAAATAATTCATTTAATATGTTAAATAAATGAGTCAAGATAAGCCTGACGTGGACCAATCAGGGGCCAGGGAAAGTTGACCTCCGGTCAACTCCCCCTGCGCCTCTGACTGACCCGTCAGACCTGTCTTTTCCCCTCTTTTCTTCCCTTTTTCCCGCATGGCTCAGTGATTAATCGACAACAGTCATTTCATGAGATTTTTTCTCCTTTCATCCGTGATCCCCGCCGATCGTTTAGATATCGTGTACATAGTTTGTATCGCCGGCTACGGCCTGGTCAATAAGGGTGCTCCCCCTGTCTATAAATAAGGAACCACCGCCTCCCTCGCCAAATTTGGTCATCTTTTCAGCCAATCCCTCCCCAGAATTCGGTCCCGGCGATGCTCCTGGTGACAGGAGGAGCTCGCCAGCACTTTAAATCGATCGGAGAGGCGGAGGTTGCACCCATGGTGGCGCTCCGGCAGCCACCCTGCTCCCTGGAGTTCCTCCAGGTATAAGAGCTGCGCCTTTACATTTTTAGGTAAATTTTTGTTCCAGCATTTTATTCCTGCATTTTATTTCGCATTTAGATTCATAGCTTAGCCTAGTTTTGGTAATTCGAAGTTCGCCGGAGCTCCGCTCCGGCGACTTCTCCACCGTGCCCTAGTTGTTTTCCGACCACCATTTCACTGCCATTTCGTTCCCCTACGCCTTCTCCACCATCCAGCCACCTTGTCCAACCGGATTCGCTTCTGAATCTGCGAATCGAAGTTCCTCCACCACCCTTCGACGGAGCTTCTTCGCTTGCCTTCATCCCTGCGCTTTCAGCTTCAAACCTCGGGTCGAGGGAGACGCCCTCGAGCCCCTCTACCTTCCTGTGTAGGTTAGGTGCGAAGAAAGGCACCAGGAGACGTTTTCCATGCGGGCGGAGGTACCTGGAGCGCCGCTTCTTCTTCGAGCTCGTGGCGGCGCTACGGTGTGCCTCCGACTGATCAGACACCTCCGGACGATAGAGCAACCCTTCAGGAAGCGAACGGGACCTTCAGGAGCAGCGATGGTCGGTCGGAGAGCGAGATCCGAGCGGGAGAAGCTCGCCCCGGCGAGTCTTCTTCCCTGTTTTTCCACGCGTCCTCTCCGCCGTTGGATGACGACGAAGGCCTAGATCGAGCAGCAGCTGTCCGATGGAGCGATGCTACGGCCGTCAGATCTCACGCGAGATCTAATCTCCTCCGCTCATCGGCGAAGCGTCATCGGCGCACGTGGAGGCGCCACGTGTCAAGTGAACGAAGATCAGCCGTCGGATAAAGCGCCTTTTGGGGGTAATTTGCACATCTAGCCCCTGCCATTTTTGTATTTAATTTTTAATCTTGTAAAATATATAGCAAGCTGTAAATAAAATGTAAATTTTGCAGAATGGACCCTGAGTTTCTTGAAATTACATTTAGGTCCTTCCGCGCCTCACGTGCAGTCCCAGGTGAGGCGCGTGAAATTTTGCATTTATACCCTAGCGGTTTTGTATATTGTAGAATAGTTCTAAAAATTAAAATAAATGTTTATTTCTGTTGTAGTTTTGCACTGATGCCCCTGTAACTTATTTTATTTGCAAAAATACCCCTGCTAGGCTGTTTTATTTTTGTCTCTTTATCTATTTATTAAAAATACCTAGAAGGCTTCTAATAATTCACAAATATTAGGATAGATGCTCCATGCCATGCTAGTTCACGCCAACATTTTAGTTTGCATTTTTTGCATTTTTCCTGATTATTAAAAATGAAATAGAAGCCATTTTTGCACTGTCTAAATTAGAAAATACAAAAAAATTAGAAAATGTTTTTGAAAAATCCCAAAAAAATTATATATGGTATAATTATATATATATTGAGTCCAGAAATTAAAAAACCCTAAAAATATGAAAAAGAAAATTAAAAAAATCAGAAAGTTCCAAAATCCAACAAAAATAGAAAAATCCTTAAAAAAACCCCAAAAATACATTTTTCTCTTTTATAATTATCTATATATTATTATTAATGTATTAAAATTAATTTAGGAATTTTTGGAGTTTATTTTATATTTTTAAAACCCAAATTATATTCGGCCAATTATTTAGTCCTATATTCTGGACATTTTTGAATTTAAAAATACATAAAAATTAGAAATATTTCAGAAAAATAACAAAAAAAATTAGAAAAATATTAAAAAGCCAAAACAATTATATCTATATATATCTTTTAAGTATATACATATCTATAGACTATAGTACTCCTCTCTCTCTTCTTATATATATATATATATATCTTTGTATATATATGTCATATATATATATATATCTATTTATATTATATAATTAAAAATATTAAAAGAAAATATAAAAAAAATATAAAATATAAAAACAAAATAAAAATTATAAAAACAAAAAAATATAAAAAATTACAAAACCCAAAACCCACAAAAACAATAAAAGGATATGAACAATTGATTGAATAAATGATGCATTACACATACATTCCCTTCGCCTCCCAGTGTTCGACCTCTACCTGTGCTTACACCTATACACATTTGCATGTAGAGTTATAATAAATTTTAACTCCACATTTTTGGATATTCATTGCATATATTTATTGTGGGTTAATTGTTGGATCGATCTTGGGATCTTTTGTTGGTCGCCTCAGCGACATTGTGATCCCGCCTTGTGCGGATTACTCTAGACCGATGGAAGATCCCAGCCATCAAATGGCGCCGTTGCTGGGGAGGCAACGGATTTTGTATGATTTTGTGTGGTTATTTGTTCATTTATTTGATTATTTGTTCATGTCCTTCATTTATTTATTTGTGTGATTTTTATTTTTATTTTTATTTGATATTATTGATTGACTGCTCTGACCATCTCTTTCTTTTTATCTTTGATGCGAGGGACCGCCAAGCGAAGGAGGACCTCCTAGGAGGACCTATGCACCCAAGCGAGGCGGTGTTGGCTTTTCTATGCCAAGCCAACAGGGGAGAGCATCCATGACACATGAAGGAGAATTTTTGAAAACGGTCTCCATTTTCATGCATTTTATTTTATTTTAATATGTATATTTATGTGAGAGAGTGACCCTTAGAATTTTGTAATAATATAGGACTCTCACAGGTACACTTCGACTCCCGAGGTCCATTGCCCGAGGGATTGTTCCCTTGGGGGCCTCGATGACTTGGACTCTTTTTCTTTTTCTTTACTTTATTTTTGTTTTATTATTTTGTGTGAATGAGCCCTTAGCTGTAGAAGTTGCTTGCTCGTAGAGTTAAGTCCAAACACCCTAATATATATTTGCATGTACCTATAGTGCGCTTTGGACCTAGATCAAACTCTAAACAGCCGCTCATTAATCTCTTAGCCTTTGTGCCACAGCGAGCCCCGCAAAGCGCTTTCTCCTAAGCTCAAGTGTGTTGAGTACAGAGGAGGGGTGAGCCAAGACCGGACTTTTTGAGGCTAGAGATGAATGAGCGACTTGTGGTGCTTCACGATAATAGCAATTTTTGAACCTAGGGCGATTTCTTTGGTTTGCATTTGCATTTAGCATAGGTTTCAAATTCTGTTTTGCATCCCGCATGGAGAGAGCTGGGAGGCACTGTAAGTCTTCTTACTTAGCATGCATCATCGATTTCTGACTTGCATGGCTTTTCCGATCTTCTCCCTCTGTTTTTGCCAACCTAGGATGCTTAATGGAAATTGAAACCTCGATAGGCACGTGCATTGAAAATACCCAAAAAAGTGATAACTTAAATAAAATCGGGACCGCTAACTCTATTGGACTTAAAAATAAAAACGTAATGGATTCCTTGTCTTGGGGAGAGCAACCCCCTCATTGGATGCGTTTTAAATTGCTTACATGCACACTAAGGAGTAGAGCCCACATCCTATCAAGCCTCCTAAGTGATTGTACAATTTTTATAATCCTCACCTAACTCTAAAAATGAAAAGATAAATGACCGTCACCTGATGGTCTTCACTGTGTTGAGTAGATGAAATTGGGGTCTTGCCTTGTGTATTGATTGTGACTTGGAGTCCATTGTGTTTTCATTCATTACTAGAGTAGTCAGTTCCATCGTGTGAGTCATGCATTTTTTATCTTTGAGTCTCTCTATCTCTCTTATACATATAGCTCTTCATATTGCATCGAGTCGTGATATTGGCGCTTGAGCTCAATCATTCTTCGCCAAGTCCTTTTGTTTCCTGCTTCTTCACCATCTTCTATGTATCCATCGTACCATCTTCTCTGGTTCGAGGAGAGACCGCTCTTCGGACCACAATTTTGACGGTGTTCCCGCCTTGTGTGGAACACCCAATTTTGTCTATGTCTCGATCCTTCTCGCCCGCCCTCCTCGTACCCTCTGTATCACTCTTCTAACACCCACGATATTGGCACGCCCGCTCAATCAGCTTCTCCACCCCATTGTGTTACCCTTCTTACCCATCTTCCTCGTGTCCCCCGTATCATCTCTTCCTTTACCCAGGAATGTTGTGCATATTGATGAGGCCTGCATCGAGGATTATTTATACAAATTATTTGTAAGTCGGGCTTATGATGTTGAGGTTGCTGAGATCAACTTGGTGGATTTATCTCTGATACGTGCATATGGATTTCTTGAGGATTTTTGCGGATGCACAGAGCATAGGTGTGATGCATTATTGAGGAATTTTAGTTCTCGCACACCGGATTAAGGATGTGATGTGCTGCGATGAGTTGATGATGATTTCATGAGCATTGATTGATCTATCTATTTGAGGTTCCACCCATCTTGATCTTTTGGGATTGACTGATTATTCTACTGTGGATTTCTTGATAAAGGTGTGCGGATCCTACATGATCTCTCATCTTCCGGATTGACCCATCCTTGATCTCCTGACTCTCTGATCCACCCTGGCACTTAGAGGATTCCTGACTATTGTTCGTGCCATCTCAGCTTACTGGATCGACCTGAGGGATGTTTTGTGATTGGCCTGATGATTTTCTCCCTCCCATGATCTTATGCCATCCAAATGATTGAAGGATTTATTGCTTTTTGAGGACCTGAGATGACTTGCCAGCATTCCCATGACCTACATTGATCTAGCTCGCATTTCTCCCCGAGGGTTATCTGCGGGAGACTGTGACATATTTCCGATCTGATTGGTCTCTTCTGTTGGTAGCCACCTCGTCGACTACTGAGACCACTATGTGGATCCATCTGATGGATCCGGCTCCTTTGAGCCCTCGTCTCTCCTTGACGACCCTCGCAAGGTAGAGACACGTTCTGACTATTCTTTGCTCAGCTCACAACACTCTCCGAGGACTATCTGTGAGAGACTGCGACACTCTCTTTACGCTCGGTTCCCACTTCTGACTGTGTCTCCGATTTGCGGACCACGGAACCGAGTCGTTTGATATATATGATTTTGGTCCCCTCCTGAGTTGCCTATCCGATCTGCGGATCATGGGATCTATCTGTTTGCTCAGATCTTTGACTCCTTTGAGTCTGTTCGCCTTGACGGTCCTCGCAAGATGGAGCTTCTGGTATCTGCTATTCCCATGACTAGTTGGCAGCCCGCTCCCCGAGGGTTATTTGCGGGACGCTGCCACACTTTCTTGATTTGACGGTCTCTTCTGCTGGAAGCCGATCTGTCGCCTACCAAGACCATTTCTATGATCCGTCTGATGGATCAGGCTCCTTTGAGCCCGCTCTCCTTGACGACCCTCGGAAGGGTGAGCTTCTGTTCTGATTATTCATTGACTAGCATGTACTACTCCCCGAGGGTTTTCTGCGGGAGAGTACATCATTTTCTAGGTACTCGGCTTCATTTCTGGTGTCTCCTGTTTGTTGGGTCACGAAGCCGGGTCTTCTGACTTTGTACTCGGTCTCCTCCCTGGTGGTGTCTCCTGTCTGATGGAGCACGGAACCGAGTCCTCTGATTATTCTCTGATTCTACTCACCTTGAGGACCCTCACAAGAGTGAGCCATGTATTGTGTTGTTCGGTGTATTCTTATGACTTGCAGATTATATCACCACCGTGCATCACACAGTCTCATATGCTTTATATCATATCTATCTGAGACTCTGATTGACCCGAGGAGTCTGTACTGCTCTTTCTTCCTCCTGGTCTTACGGTATCAGCTTTGTTCCCTCATGTTGACCATATGAGCCGATTGACTGCTTCATACTACCGGACCCGATATCTAACCTTTCGATCTGTTGACTCCGGTAGCTGACACCCAATTGACTGCATATCAGGGTGTCTTTTCACCTTCTTACTGCATCCTCGTTCTCACAGGGAGACGACGACGATAGTACGGTTGTCGCTTACCAGACACTGTCCTGTACTTCACCCGTTTTTCGCTAGTGTATATATGTGTTCCTTCTTTCTCCCGTATGTTTTAGTGTGCCCCAGATCTATCGCCACATCATTGTGTTTACACTTAGGACGTACCTTGTCCTAAGTATAGGGGGGCACACACCGAGTTGTTCTCTCCTTGCACTTTTTCGTCACTCCTGTTCTTGCCTATACTTAGGGCTATCTCACCCTAAGTATAGGGGGAGTGATGCGTATATTCTACACGATCTTTTCATCAATCTATATATATGTCTTCTTTTCTTCTTTTCTTCTTTTCCTTTTCGATCTTCTGTATCTAAATAAAAGGCGTCGCCCCTTTGTGTCAGTTTTCTGTACTTAGGACGTACTTTGTCCTAAGTATAGGGGGGTGCAGCCCTGATTTGTTAAATCTTTGATCTGTTTATTCCCACCCTTGACCCTCCCTGCTTTGTGTACAGTCTGCTATACTTAGGATTACTTGATCCTAAGTATAGGGGGGACGGTCAACTTCTCATTCGTTTATTTCTTATTCGTATATTCATTAGACCTGTCTATACTCCGTACGAGTTATGTCTTCTCTTTTCTTTTCCGATCTATGAGGACATAGCTCAAGCTAAGTATAGGGGGGTCGTATATACTATGTATATACTTTAGCCATAACTCGTAATTTTGTAATAATATGGCTGATAATTCTTTAAAATTCATTAAACACCCTTAATAAAAAGATGGGATTATTCCTCAAATTCTTCTGTATATACTGATTAATAAATCAGGTGAAAATATTTTTTTTGCAAAATGTTTGAAAAATAGTTTGAAAAGTATTGCGAACATTTATTGAAAACTGTTTTGAAAACGTTTTGTTACATGTTTTCAACCTGTGTAAAAATGTGTGGTTTGTAAAAATTTATTTTCTTTGTGTGAAATAAAATGTTTGAAAAATGATTTGCAAATGGTTTGAAAAATGGTTGCAAAAATACTTTGAAAAATCTATATATACTGTTTTGAAAAACCTTTGCAAAATAATTTTCAAATGTGTGTACATGTTTGTAAAAATATTTGTAAAAATTATTTTGGACCATAGTTTTCAAAAATTGTTCGAAAAATTTGTGTCAAATAAATTTGAGGAATAGTCACATATAATAAATAACTAAAATACTATATTATTATTTTAAATAAAAAAAATAATAAACAAGATTCTTTAATAAGTGTACATATATACCTGTAAATAAAAACTAAATTCTAAATTCTTTAAAAATCATTAAAATAAAGCGGCACGCCCATGTAAATAGTTGTACATATTTTGAGTGCCCAAATTATTTTATTTGCAAAAATTCTTTGTGTAAAAATTTATCTCTTTGATTCTTTGAAAAATTGCATTATTCTTTGCATATTTGTAAATAGCATTTTGCATAGCATTCATATTCTTTCATTGAGCTTGATGATTGAACTAGTCTAATAAAGTCGAAGATCGGAGCTTGGTTGGACCTTACTGCACCTAATTGCACTGGAACCTTATGGGAACCAGATTTAAGGTACTTCAGGTCTATTCAGACTTAATTCTTTGAGAAATCAGGGCTGGGTTCAAGTCACCTCAGTGGACTAACTAGAACTTTTCGAAACACACGTATGACTCTTCTCGACCGTGACCTAACTTGGACACTTGCACATTTCACTTGGCTCAACTCAGTTGGAGTGGTGAAGGGGTTGGATTTGCCAGTCTGAGACGCACACGGGTGGAAACATTCGTCCTCCTCTAGGGAGGGAAGTGCACCCCAACCTGGTCCAATCACCATGAGGTCTAACGACAGGAGAGTGTGGGTTGCAATAATGCTTCAAAAGAGGGATAGTCTTCTAGCTCAAGAGGAACAACTCCTTATGTAAATGCTGCTGTGAATAGTATGTTGAAAATATATATATATATATATATATATATGAAGCTCCAAAAAAGTGGACAGGCTTGTAAACAAAAATAAAAATGCCTGCCGGAGTATGTATATATGTTGTATAGAAAATAAGCAAGCTTGAGCATCAAAGTTATGTGAGCCTGCAGCTGGATGACTTGACTACACTGGTCTTGCATCCCAGGATAGGTAGCTACACTGGCTACCGTCCATTTTTTTCTCTACCCCCTCCTCTTGAGTTGGATGCCACTTGAACTTAGAAGGGAATACCCCGCTCCTCGAGGAAAGAGCTGTTGGATTAGGGAATCATTGGGTTGTCATTCTGGAGAAGTCAGTCTCTTTGTCATTTCAGTTGGGGAGAGCCATTATCACTTACACTGTACAAGTCAGCTTCATAGTCATAAGGGTTTGCGTATGATGTAGGCTAGTTCTGACCTGGCTATTGAGGTGATTTGAACCGAGTTCTGTGACTCTCAAAGGCTGTTGTGTTTTAGATTTGGTTCCCGACTAGGTTCCACACACACTTTCACACCAACGTCTAACTTCAGCTACAAACTTTGATTTTGTACAGATAAGTTTACTAATCATGATCAATTCAATTTATTCTTTAAATTCTTTATTTTTGCTTTTTCTTTTCTTCTCATTCTTTGTTCTTTTTGTACTTATTGCATAAGTATTTGCTAGGGACTAGCAAAGGCAAGTATAGGGGGGGGATGAATCTCCATTTCATCACCTTTATTCTATCATTTTGGCCTTAAAAACCCCAGCAAATGCATGTAAATAGCATTAATTTGTATATAATAGCATTCATTGTTTCTTGTATTTATTGTACATTAAATAAGGTTTTTAATACCAAAATCATAGAATAAAGAGAAGAAAAGAAAAAGGAATAAAATATTGCAAATATTTTATGACCCTAACCCCGAGACCAAGGCCAGCATGGAGTTGGTCGACAAGGAATAAAGTAGGGGGAGATAAGGGCCAGCAGTATAATAAATACCTCATTTATTTATTCATCCATTTATGCATTTTGACACCTATTTTGTACATAATTATTTATTCATCAAATAAAGAAACTTTGTTCATGAAAGTTGTAGATAATAATGTAAATAAAAATACAAAATTGAGTTTGTGTAAAAATAATACACAGTGAACATTTTATGCACAAAATAAAAAGCCAAAATCTCAACTTCACAGACCCATATCTTGCAAATAAAAACTCCAAATCACCCAAACTCACCTACAATTGTATATAGCATTTCATAAACTATTTTATAAAATTGGTTTCATAATTTTTGGAGTCCATCTGTGAAAGTTAGGTTTTTGGCCCTTCTTGTACATAATACCTGAGTAAAATATTCATTCTATTCAATATTCATTATTTTTATAAATTAATATTTTTAGAATCTTGTAAATAATGTATATAATTCATATACATATTAGCCTTAGAATAAAACCAAAAAGAATTTGTAAAATAAAATAAGTCTATGTAATATATAGGCAAAATACCTATGAAAAGGATGTACTTAAATAAAAAGAGAAAAGCATTCTTTAATTATTTCATTCTTTTATACTTTTAAAATAATGTATATATTATATATATATATATTATATTATTAAAATACAAAGCTAAAATAAAAACAAATAAAACCCATTAAATAAATACAATGTATATAATATACAGGTAAACACAAACACAGTTATTTAAAAAATGTAAATAAACTTATACATAAAAAAATAAGTTACAAATTTATAAAATAAGAAAATACAATAATAAAAGAAAATAAACAAAATAAAAATAAATGTATATAAATATACTTATAAATACCTTATTTTAATAAAATCTTAAAAAAATAATTCAAAAAAATAAATAAAAATCATAAATAAATACTACATTAATTTATGAACATTTTTTATTTTATAAGTAAATTCTAAATAATTCATTTAATATGTTAAATAAATGAGTCAAGATAAGCCTGACGTGGACCAATCAGGGGCAAGGGAAAGTTGACCTCCGGTCAACTCCCCCTGCGCCTCTGACTGACCCGTCAGACCTGTCTTTTCCCCTCTTTTCTTCCCTTTTTCCCGCATGGCTCAGTGATTAATCGACAACAGTCATTTCATGAGATTTTTTCTCCTTTCATCCGTGATCCCCGCCGATCGTTTAGATCTCGTGTACATAGTTTGTATCGCTGGCTACGGCTTGGTCAATAAGGGTGCTCCCCCTGTCTATAAATAAGGAACCACTGCCTCCCTCGCCAAATTTGGTCATCTTTTCAGCCAATCCCTTCCCAGAATTCGGTATCGGCGATGCTCCTGGTGACAGGAGGAGCTCGCCAGCACTTTGAATCGATCGGAGAGGCGGAGGTTGCACCCATGGTGGCGCTCCGGCAGCCACCCTGCTCCCTGGAGTTCCTCCAGGTATAAGAGCTGCGCCTTTACATTTTTAGGTAGATTTTTGTTCCAGCATTTTATTCCTGCATTTTATTTCGCATTTAGATTCATAGCTTAGCCTAGTTTAGGTAATTCGAAGTTCGTCGGAGCTCCGCTCCGGCGACTTCTCCACCGTGCCCTAGTTGTTTTCCGACCACCATTTCACTGCCATTTCGTTCCCCTACGCCTTCTCCACCATCCAACCACCTTGTCCAACCGGATTCGCTTCTGAATCCGCGAATCGAAGTTCCTCCACCACCCTTCGCCGGAGCTTCTTCGCTTGCCTTCATCCCTGCGCTTTCAGCTTCAAACCCCGGGTCGAGGGTGACGCCCTCGAACCCCTCTACCTTCCTGTGCAGGTTAGGTGCGAAGAAAGGCACCAGGAGACGTTTTCCATGCGGGCGGAGGTACCTGGAGCACCGCTTCTTCTTCGAGCTCGTGGCGGTGCTACGGTGTGCCTCCGACTGATCAGACACCTCCGGACGATAGAGCAACCCTTCAGGAAGCGAACGGGACCTTGAGGAGCAGCGATGGTCGGCCGGAGAGCGAGATCTGAGCGGGAGAAGCTCGCCCCGGCGAGTCTTCTTCCCTGTTCTTCCATGCGTCCTCTCCGCCGTTGGATGACGACGAAGGCCCAGATCGAGCAGCAGCCGTCCGATGGAGCGATGCTACGGCCGTCAGATCTCACGCGAGATCTAATCTCCTCCGCTCATCGGCGAAGCATCATCGGCGCACGTAGAGGCGCCACGTGTCAAGTGAACGAAGATCAGCCGTCGGATAAAGCGCCTTTTGGGGGTAATTTGCACATCTAGCCCCTGCCATTTTTGTATTTAATTTTTAATCTTGTAAAATATATAGCAAGCTGTAAATAAAATGTAAATTTTACAGAATGGACCCTGAGTTTCTTGAAATTACATTTAGGTCCTTCCGCGCCTCACGTGCAGTCCCATGTGAGGCGCGTGAAATTTTGCATTTATATCCTAGCGGTTTTGTATATTGTAGAATAGTTCTAAAAATTAAAATAAATGTTTATTTTTGTTGTATTTTTTCACTGATGCCCTGTAACTTATTTTATTTGCAATAATACCCCTGCCAGGCTGTTTTATTTTTGTCTCTTCATCTATTTATTAAAAATACCTAGAAGGCTTCTAATAATTCACAAATATTAGGATAGATGCTCCATGCCATGCTAGTTCACGCCAACATTTTAGTTTGCATTTTTTGCATTTTTCCTGATTATTAAAAATGAAATAGAAGCCATTTTTGCACTGTCTAAATTAGAAAATACAAAAAAAATTAGAAAATGTTCTTGAAAAATCCCCAAAAAATTATATATGGTATAATTATATATATATATATATATTGAGTCCAGAAATTAAAAAACCCTAAAAATATGAAAAAGAAAATTAAAAAAATCAGAAAGTTCCAAAATCCAACAAAAAAATAGAAAAATCCTTAAAAAACCCCAAAAATACATTTTTCTCTTTTATAATTATATATATATTATTATTAATGTATTAAAATTAATTTGGGAATTTTTGGAGTTTATTTTATATTTTTAAAACCCAAATTATATTCGGCCAATTATTTAGTCCTATATTCTGGACATTTTTTGAATTTAAAAATACATAAAAATTAGAAATATTTCAGAAAAATAACAAAAAAAATAGAAAATATTAAAAAGCCAAAAAAATTATATCTATATATATCTTTTAAGTATATACATATCTATAGACTATAGTACTCCTCTCTCTCTCTTCTTATATATATATATATCTTTGTATATATATGTCTTATATATATATATATCTATCTATTTATATTATATAATTAAAAATATTAAAAGAAAATATAAAAAAAATATAAAATATAAAAACAAAATAAAAATTATAAAAAAAAAATATAAAAAATTACAAAACCCAAAACCCACAAAAACAATAAAAGGATATGAACAATTGATTGAATAAATGATGCATTACACATACATTCCCTTCGCCTCCCAGTGTTCGACCTCTACCTGTGCTTACACCTATACACATTTGCATGTAGAGTTATAATAAATTTTAACTCCACATTTTTGGATATTCATTGCATATATTTATTGTGGGTTAATTGTTGATCGATCTTGGGATCTTTTGTTGGTCGCCTCAGCGACATTGTGATCCCGCCTTGTGCGGATTACTCTAGACCGATGGAAGATCCCAGCCATCAAACACTACGAAGTCCACGGGGAATTGCAGGCCCTGAATAGTGACAATAACGTCTCGCAACAACCCCTTCGGCCTCTTGACAGATCGATCAGCAAACTGAAGGACTGTCCTGCTCTGTCTAAGAGTGCCCAACTCGATGCGGTCGAGAAGGGCTGTCGGAAGGAGGTTTATAGATGATCCGCTATCCAATAGAGTACGATCGAACCTCTGCTCACTAATCTCGCATCTGACATACGGGGCTCCTGAATCTGGCTTCTTGACTGGCAGACGGTTCTGGATCGCGAAGCACGTGGCTTTCGTCAGCACATGTATCTCTGAATGATGGTTCCTCCTCCTCCTCCTGACTGTAGTCCTGTTTCTCAAAGAACGCTGAAGAAGGGGGATGTGCTGCAAAGCCTCCTGAAGGGTCAGCTGTATATGGAATCGATCAATCATGCTCTGGCTGAACTCCTCCTGCTCTCTCTTTTTTGGATCTTTTTCTCTTTTCTTCCCCTTCCCCATCTGAAGGGCTCTAGGGAAGGGGATCACAGGGTCCTTCTCAGATGAAGGACTAGGAATAGGTCTAGACGGCTCGATGGCCGGATCCACACATACATCAATCACCACAGTGGGACCAGAAGAAACTAAACCTTTTCATTTATTCAAAACAGTGTTCTGAGATACATCAGAATGAGGAAAAACAACTGCTCTCTCTACATGAACACAGGTGGCCTCAGTACCACCATGGGCTGGCTCTACTGGACGTCTCGCGGCCTCAGTACCGCGTGTTGGCTCGGCTGCTCGGGTGGCGTCAGTACCACCTCCTCGAACTGGTGAAGCGGCGGCCTCAGTACCGCCGGTGGAATCAGCATCCTTGGTGGCATCAGTACCACCGTCATCATCATGAGCGGCCTCAGTACCGCTCTCCTCCTCCTCATCTGGCGCCCCGGAAGTATCCTCGTGGTGTAGCTCAGACGAGGCGCCGCCTGCTGGTGCTCTACCGCTCCTAAGTGTAACAAAATCAGCATCAAACAGATCTGAAGAAATATCATCAGATGGGTCACTAGGAGTGGCATGCTCAGTGTAAACTACCTACTCAGGCTTCCGCTTCAGGCTGTTGGGATTTGGCTCTATCTGGGCAGGGATGGCAGCCTTCCCTCTCATGATGTCCCGCATCTCCTGGCGGAACTCGTCTATCTCCCGTCTAAAAGTAGCCTGCTGGTCCGTGAGGAGGCGGGCTATGTCGTCCAAGGCGGGGCTCTCGTATGGTGAACCATGGGAGCCCGACGGGTAGCCTCTCTGGTGCTGAGGCTGCTGGAACTGGTGCTGCTGGTGTTGAGAGGGGTAAGAGGAAGGATGCTGCTGCTGGTGTGGCTGGTGAGCCTGCTGCTCACGTCTCCAAGACTGTCCCTGCTGCTGATAGGGACGAGGAACGAAGGATGACTGCGGCTGTGACTGGTAAACTGGGGGCTGCTGCTACTGGTGATCTCTCTGCTGGCTGTACTGGCCTCCCTTGCCAGATGGCTGCTGCTGGGGCTGGGTACCTCCACTCCCCCACCTGAATCCGGATGGTCTCGTCGGATCCCAGGCTGAGGACAGTCATACTTAATCCCATTGACATCCATCAACGGCTCTGCGTCGTACTGGGCTGGCGGGAGTACTGCCAGAGGCTGATCCAGCTGGTATACCACCATCTGCATGTCTGGAGATGGTGGTGACTGGTAAGAGGGCTGCTGCTGCTGGTACAGCTCCGTCTGTACAATGTGAACCTGTCTAGGCTGCTGAAAGGAGCTGGAGCGCTGGGACGAGCTGCTGCTGCCGCCGGTATCGCCTCGCGACTGAAGACGGGGCTGTGAAGCCGTCTGTGCCTCCTGGAGACACATGAGCTGGGTCTTCATGTCGCTCAGAGTCTGTGCCATCTGCTCCATCTGAGTGATGCCCTGGCACTGCTTCTTCTCGATAAGCTCCATCCGGTCCAACTTCTCGCTGATGATACCCATATCCGCAGCGGATGACTCTGCCTGTGCTGCTGCTACTGCGGATGAACTGGATGGACCGGCGTCGACCCGTGCTATTCTCTGGTACTGCACGGTACCTGGCTGCTGGTGGGGTTTGCCCTGAGTGTATAACCGGGTCTGGGACATCACCATATAGTTCTCGGCCATCTCCTCGTAGATGGCCCAGACCTGGTCGTGATCCTTGGCGAAGTAAGACCCGCCACAAGAAGCATTCACCAAGCCCTGAAGCTCTGGTGTCAGCCCGCTGAAAAAGCTCTGCACTAGGTTCAGCTTCAAAATATCATGGTGCGGGCATCGGTCAGTCAGCTCACGAAACCTCTCCCATGCCTCATGGAATTGCTCGTTGGGGAGCATGGAGAAGTTGCCGATGAGGGCTCTCGCTGCATTGGTCCGCCCGAGTGGATAGTACTTATTCAAGTACTCAGTGCAGAGCTGCTCCCAGGTGTAAACGAACTTCCCCAAATGCTTCAGCCAGGTGGCTGCTCTGTCTGCTAGGGAAAAGGGGAAGGCGATAATCCTGATCGTGTCCTGGTCCACCTGACGGTCGTGGACAGTACTGCAAATCATCAGAAACTCCTGGAGGTGGAGATGGGGCTCCTCAGTCGTGAGTCCGTGGAAGCGGGGGAGTAGCTGCAAAGTGTTCGAGGGGAACTTGAAGTCCCCCACGATGGCTGGAAGTACTACCCAGTGGTGCGTCAACGTCGATCCGGGGTTGTGTAACTCCCGCAAACTCCTGCATCGGTCTCAGTGGTCCTCCGGCCGCGGCTGCTGCTACGGCTGCTGCATCAGCATCCTCTGGGATCCTCGGCCCGTCTCTCCGCTGCTCTCTCTCTGCTCGTATCTGCTCCATCTCTCTCCTCATGTCGAGCATGAATGCTCCCTGATCCCTCAACTGCTGCTGCACGGTCTCTAAGGAGGTGATCAGGGTGGAGTTGATCGCGCCTTGGTCTAGCACAAAGTGCTCAGGCTGACCGCGGGAACGATCCTCAGAACTGTCGGCCATGGCGTCTGCAAAATCAAATGAGCCAAACTCAGGTGCTGTCAAATCTGCTAGTCTCTCCTATGGCTCATATCTCTCAGAACCGAAAGAAAGGGGGTCGAGGGGGAACAAGGTGGAATCATACTCGGGCTCGGAGAACTGGTCTCGGCTCTCGCGGGCCAACCTAGATGAATGGGTAGACGTGCCCGAAAGCGGTGCAGCCAGAGGCTGCCTAAGAGAGCGTCTACCCATCATCGTGATCTGGCGAGTAGTGCGGATGAGATCTGGAAAAACTATGATCAAAATGCAAACCCCTCTGTTCACCAACGCAATGCGAGCTGAAGACCGTAAAGGCTCGGTCAAATTATCTTGTCAGTTTTTATTAGGTGAACAAACAGTCTATCAGAGCGCTCACATGACCTGTTAGGATACCCGATGCTACCCCAACTGACTGGCCCGCACGGAAGAGTCGGTAGTCAGCTGGAAATAGCACCGGAGGGCTCTACCTAGTGTGCGGGTCACTCTATCGCGCAATCAAACCAAACAATGAGGGGGTTGCTCTCCCCAAGACAAATTTTTAGGTGGAGTGTCTTTTAGGGTCAATAGTTTTAGCGGTCCCAATTTTATGGTTTTTCTTTTTAATATTTTTCAATAAAAACAAAGGCTTAACGAATTTTTCGGTTCTCCTGATTATTTAGTCAAAAACAAGAGGGGAGAAGACGAAAAAGCTGATGCGCGATGAAATCAATGATGCATGCAGAGATAGAAAGACAGAAAATAAACTACCCTATATGATGCAGCGGTGAAAACCGAGTCCTAGATGAGCAAGTCTACTCGCAGAACCGTCTAACTGGTCACCGACCTCCAAGCTAAAGGTCCGGTCTCGGTCTACCCCTCCTCTTCCCGACAAATCGGGGGTAGGAGAAAGCGCTTTACGGGGCAGACTGCGGCACGTAGGCTACGAAGGAGATGAGTCAGTTATTTTTATTAATCAATTATTAGTAGGTCCAATTAATCGCACTATGGGAATACGCAGATAATTAAGTGTGGGGATCCTACTAATTACGGCACAATCAAGTAGAAAATCCTAAGTCTAGGGGCTCGATGAAAAACCGTTGAAAACCGTCAAAGGCAGTAAAAAGAAAACCAAAACCGCGAGAAAAACCGCGAAAACACCTAAGGGTCCCCCGAGCACACCGGTGCTCGGCGAAACAGACCCGCTAGTCAATCAAGTCCACAGTCCAAGTCTCTGAGTCCCTTTATTATTACAATAATCAAATAAAATGAAACTAAGCTAAACCTCTCCCACTCAACTCTCCTCTCACGCTCTCCTGCGGCTCCGTGCAGAAGGGACCGCCTCCGAGTCCCGCGGTTGCGTCGGCTTCTCGAAATCGGCCGCCTCAGTCCTCGGGCCCTCGCAAGAAAAGAGACAAGTGATCAGACCAATAAAAATAATCGAATAATAATAAGAAAAATAAATGAAAATAAAATGAGGGTATATATGTAAAAATGCAAAATAAAATAAACAATCAAAAATCAAACAAAACAAAAATAAAAGAAAATAAAATAAAACAAAATAAAGCAAGAATAAAATATAAACAAAAAGCCACGAAAAACCGCGGGCTCTGAAAGAGCCGCGAAAAGCCACGAAAACAAAAACGAAAATAAAATGAAAACTACTAAGCCGTGCTCCCCGGCAACGGTGCCATTCTGATAACCAAACTAAGCGACTAAGGTAAAGGTTCTAAATGGTCGTCGCGACCTCAATCACTCAGCTAGGTCAATCAAGAAAACTAGACCACCAAACAAAAAATCAACTCGAAAGCACGAAAGTGGTCTTGCTATTAATTTAACCTGGTATAGCGACCAGGGTCGAACACAAGCAGCACGGGTTGGCCTCGCGGCCTACGAAGTAGTCAAAAAGAAATCAAAGAAAATAAAAGGGGTGTTTTTGGTGGTTTTTAAGTGTTTTATATTTTTTTGGATTTTTAAAGTATTAAGAAAATAATAAAGACAAGGAAACTACACACTTCAACAATTTATTAAATACACTAAAAATCAACCACAAATTCAAATAAAAATATTTTTGTGTGTTTTATAATTTTTACTGTTTTTAATGAATTTTTGGGATTTTTCTGATGTTTTTATTTTTCTAAAAATGAAACAATGACTGAAACTGTAGATACTGTCCAGCCGAGCTAAAGGGACCTAGATAAAATATCTAGAAGCCGCAAATTATCCTGGAGGTATTTTTCCTGTATAGAGAATAAAACAAGGAAAAATTGGGCACCTAGATTATTGTTTTTGGGTTTTTAGTCTATTTATTAGAATTTTTATAAGATTTTAAGTGTTTTTCAATTTTTAGGTATTTTAAGTAATGCAAAATAGCCAAAATTGGCTGGAAAATCAAGCAAGCAAAGACAAACAGTAAGTAATTTTTTTGTAATTTTTAGATGAATTTTAATATTTTTTGGGATTTTTAAATTTAGACGGTAACGAAATTAGATGTTTTTGAATTTTTAAAAATATCAAAATAAAACAAAAATGTCTCCAAAAATCCTCGAAAATTTTACACTATGGCAAGAGCCATGTTTCTAATTTTCGTTGGATTTGGAGTATATTTGTTATTTTATTCAAAAATAGAAAGAGAGTACTGTGCATAGGGACCTAAGTGCAAATACCCGAAGTCCTGAGGGGTCTGGTGCAAAAATCCCATGTGAACACGTGCGTTGTGCGTGCCTGGGGCACTCAAGGACCCAAATGTAATAAAAACTACTTCTGAGGACTATTTGGTAACAGGTACCAAAAGTCCAGGGGGTAGTCTGCAAATATCCCAATAAAAAGCGCACATGCACAATTAAAATACGCACAGGGGTATAAATGCAATATCTAAAAAGTATTCATTCATTACTTAACATCTCAGAACTACAGGGCATATAATGCAAATACACCAGAAAATCACGTGTCGACGCACGTGTCACATCACACACAGGGGCATATCAGCAAACTAAATAAAGAGCGGGGTCCTCTATGCAAATATCCCAACTGAAATAAACTACCTAAAATATTTACAGGACTCAATAGTAAAGACAAAACAAGAGGGGGCCTAAGTAATATTTACTCCTTTATTGATGGAGCCGATGGATGCGTGCCACGTGGTGCATCTGACGGTGTGGATCAAGTGGCGCTCCAAGGCTGGAATACTCGCGATGATCGGACGGTGACGGCGTAGCCACGTGGAAGATCTGGCGGTGGTGGTGCGTCACTGCTACGCCTCTCTAGATCGACGACTGGTATCAGTCCTCCTCTGATCGAACGCTCGCTGCAGCTCCGTGAATGAACAGCCTGGATGAAAACTGAAGCGGGAGGCTGATCGTACGGCTGCTGGAGATCCTCGAAGAAAAGGTGGCCGGCGAACTTCGCCGGCCCAGTACGCTCGCTCCGAGCCTCCTCTGCTGCTTCCAAAGATCGGAGAAGCTCCGGCGTGACGCTCCGCAGCTACTGGTGGCCTCCGATGACCCAGCCGAGCTCTAGGGAGCTTCGGCGAGGTCGGCGGAGGTAGAGCTCCTGGCCCGAATGGTCCAAGCCCTCAGATGGGCTTGGATGTACCTGCAAGATATACCAGAAGACTCGCGGGTCGAGGGCAAACTACCTCGACCCGGTTAGGCGGGGTGAAGGTGGTCGGAGGTGCGATATGGGCGAGCTCCGGCGAGGGTGGGGACGGAGGAGCTCGAACCCCAGCTCCTGTGCGAGCTAGGTCGGATGGAGGTATGGAGAACGTGCGTGGGAGAAAGGCGGAGGTGATGATGGATTCCGATGATCGAATGGAGCTATGGGGTGGTCGGAATCGGCGAAACACGTCGGCGGCGAGATTTGGGGGTAACCTAAAATTAGCGAAAAAGAAAAGGATAAGGGTCTACCTGGGTGGCTGAATGGGCTATGGGCGAGCTTGCGCAGCTCTGGGTCTTCGCCTCACGGAGCGCCGACGTCCAAGGCTCGAGCTCCAGCTCAGGGCGGAGCACGACGGTGCTTGATCGCCGGATCAGTGGTCTCGCACTCCCTCCTCGCTGCAACACCACGGGGGACGAGCTGTCACTCTCGCCGATGCGATGGAGCTCACTGGGGGGTGGAACGAATGGCCAAAGATGAGAATGGAGTAGGCGGAGCTGGAGCTTTATATGTTGAAGAGTCCGGGAAGACGAGCGCGGGTAGGGCAAAGGAGCGTGCGGATCCCGAGGTGGAGGCTCCGGCGAGGGTCTCGGATACATCATGAAGGAGTCGGACCCGGGGTTTAGGTGATAGGAGATCGGGTTTGGACACGAAAAATTTGAGAAGTCAGGTCGGGTGTCAAAGCCCGTGGGAAGTGGTCCTGGGGGGGCAGTTGACCGGGCGGTCAACAATCCCCAGGGCCAATGGGTAGCGGCCACGTGGCTGATATTTGGAAGTAAAATCAAAGGTAGCAAATGGCTGAATTATGAAAAAGTTAAAACATGAAAAATTTTTATTTTATTTTTTTCTATTTTTTAGTGATTTTTAATTAAATTTTCAAAATAAAAATAAGGTATGTACATAGTAGGGTTATATATATAGGTATATATACAATATCTAGGATTTTTAATTTTGATTTTTAATTGTTATTTTTATACAATATTATTCCCATTTTATATTTTATTTATTTATATCATAAAATAAGGAATAAAAAGATATTTTTATTTTATTTTTATTATTTATATACATAGGTGAAATAAATACATATGTACATTGATATACATGGTATATTTACAATATATTTTTATGTTTTTCATTTTGTTATTTTTATTTTGTTTTTGTTTTAATTGTTTTTATTTTATTTATTTACATTATATAATGTAGAATATTTACAAAAATTTTGGAGATTGATTTTATTTATTTAGAAGGCTAAATAAATATGGATGTGGATTGGTCTATATACATGGTGAGTGATGTTTTTGTCTTCTTTTCGATTTTTATATTTTTATCTTGATTTTATATTTAGAAATATTTACAAATATTTACAAGCCAATTTGAGTCTATTTTTGTGAGGAAGATACTTTTATTTATTTACATAAATATTTACACACATGAGCCCCTATCTCCCTCTACTTTGGCTTTTATGCGGGCAGGCCCATGCTGAGCCCTCCCTTGGGTTAGGTTGCTCAATATTTATTCTAAATATTTCCCTCTTTTTTTCTTTTTAATCTTTATTCTTTTATTTTTGCACAAAAACATGCTAATTAAAGGTTTTTACACAATGCATGCTTTTGGTAATTATTTGTATTTACACATATCTACATGCATTTGCAAAGGTTTTTGTAGCTAAAATATAAGAATAAAGAGTGATGAATCTATGTAATGTGCATTGCATTGATAAATAGTTACTTTCTTACTTGAGTAATGCCCATGACTTACTGACCATTACTTTGTTATTACTTATTTCATAGTAGCTATTACTTGAGAATCGTACACATATTACTGAACATGTGATATAAGACAAGCACTTACTGACCGTTGTTTGGATATTACTGACTTCACAACAAGCACTTACTTGTCCATTGTGTATATATTACTGAATTATGCACCATGTAATAAAATGAATGTAAATTACTGACCGTTGTCTGGATATTACTGATCTCACAACAACCATTTACGTGAGTATTGTGTCGAAATTACTGAATTCTATTCATAGTAGTAATACATATAGAAATTACTGACCATTTGTTATGGTTTTACTGACATCACAACAAGCACTTACTTGTCCATTGTGTATATATTACTGAATTCAGCACCATGTAATACAATGAATGTAAATTACTGACCGTTGTTTTGGATATTACTGGTCTCACAACAACCATTTACTTGACTATTATATATATATATATTACTGACATGAGCATTTGGATCTCGATTTTCTGTAAGAAATCATCGATTCGATTATTTATTTTCCAAAACGATCTTCCTATTTTTTAGGACGAGATATAATTGGAATAACACTTATAGTTAAATCGTTTTGCATATTAATCTCCTTCCAAAAACAACATCCTTCGAAATAGGTAACCACTCAATTAGTAATACACGTGTATGGCCAATAAATGGTGCGCACCGAAACACTAATGAGCCCTGTACGCATTGGATAAAAATCCTATATATATACATATAAATACATATGTATACACATATATATAAATATATGGGTTAAATGAGGCTACACCGTGGGCGTAGCCAATTGGCTACTCCCACCCTCATTTCCCCTTATTTTTTTATTTTTTTGGAAAATGAAAATATGTATATTCATCACTATATCCCCCTAACATGTCGTTCCAATTTCATCAGAAACAGATATTCCTATGCCCTCCATCTGAAGGGGGTTAATTTTAGCAATTCTAAGACCGTTAAAATTTGACGGCTTTGATGGAGGGGATAGAAGTCTCGAATTAAGTCAAATTTTTAGTGACACTATGGTGACATGCTGTGATCTAAATTTCAATAGGTTTCACGCCAGAGAAATAAAAAAATATACAGGGGAAAAGGGGTGGGAGCATGTAAGTTAGCTACACCCGGGGAGCAAATTCCTTTTTCTCATATATATATATATATATATATATATATAAAGAGAGAGAGAAGGGTGATCCTGTGAGAGCAAAAAACTATGAGAGCATGAGAGCAGTGATTCTGGACCACTAGATTACACTGTTCTCATGCTCTCATAGTTTTTTGCTCTCATAGGATCACTCCTCATGTGTGTGTGCATGTGTATAGGGAGAGAGAGAGAGACGGGGAGAGGGGTTGATCCGATGAGAGCATGAGTGTAGTAAGTCTAGAACATTAGATTCTGCTCATATCTCTCACTGCTCTCATGCTCTCACAATATAAGGCTCTTACAGGATCATCCCTATGTGTGTGTGTGTATGTGTGTGTGTGTGTGTGTGTGATAAAATGGGGATGCCCTCTGGGGGAGCTAACTTGGCTCCCTCCGCCTATTTTTTTATTTTTTTGAAAAATACTTCCGTTGATTTTCATCAGTATATACATATATCATGTCCTTCAAATTTCGTGTGAAAGAGAGACTCATACAGCATCCATCCAGATGGGGTCGATTTCAATAATTCTATAACCGTTAAAAAATGATTGTTTAGATGGAGGCCATAAGAGTCTTTGTTTCTCACGAAACTTGAATGACATAATATAGGGATATAGTGATGAATTTTCACAGATTCATTTTTCAAAAAAAAATAAAAATTAAGTGAGGGGAGCCAAGTTAGATCCCCAAGGGGGCAACCCATCCCCCCCACCCTCACCCCCTATATATATATATATATATATATATATATATATATATATATATGGGATTTTTATCCAATGGGCCCTATGTCTGTTAGCGTTTTGACGAGCACCATTTGTAGGCCATACACGTGTATTACCAATTTAGTAGTTACCTATTTTGAAGATATAATTTTTGGAAGGATATTAAAATGCGCAGCGATTTAACAATAAGTATTATTCCAATTATATCGTATCTTTAAAAAAAGGAAGAACATTTTAGAAAGAATTTGTTCAAATCAATGATTTCTTACAGAAAATTGAGATACTAATACTCATGTCAGTAATATATATACAATGCTAAAGTAAATGTTTGTTGTGAGATCAATAAGACACAAACAACGGTCATTAATTTACATTAATTTTATTATATGATATAAACTCAGTAATATATATACTCTAGTCAAGTAAGTGCTTGTTGTGAAGTTAGTAAAATCATAACAAATGGTCAGTAATTTCCATATGTATTATTACTTCGAACAGAATTCAGTAATTTAGAGACAATTCAAGTAATATTCATAATATTATTAAGTAAGTAGTTTTTAAGTGTTCAGTAATGTATATATCTATGTCTTATATCACAGGTTCAATAATATATATACAATTCTCATGTAATGAATATTGTGATATCAGTAATAATAAAATAGTGGTTAGTAAGGCACGAACATTGCTCAAGTAAGAAATTAACATATAATCAGTAACATGTTCTCCTTCTGTACAATTAATATGGAAATGATACTTTGAAAAACAAGTTATCAAATCCATGCACGTAAGGAAAAATAAATTAGTAAAATAAATGAAATGCTTCGTTGATAAAGAAGGAAAAAATATAACATGATTGAATGCAATGCTCAATAAATACACAATGGTATTACTAACCATTTGTTATGATATTACTGATCTCGCAACACATATTTACTTGACCATTGTATATATATTACTAAATTATGTACAAGGCAATAATTTGGATGTGAATTACTGATCATTGTTTTGGTATTACTAATCTCACAACAACCATTTACTTGACTGAAATATATATTACTATCCTAACAAATGGATCTTAATCATCGCACAAAATCATTGATTGGAAGCTTTTCTTTTCGAAACCGTTTTCCCTTTTTTCTAAGGATACCACATAATTGGAAATATAGTAATTGTTAAATATTTGTTATCCTATAATTAGAAATATAATAATTGCCAATACACATGTATGGCCAAGAATGGGTGCTCACCAAGACGTTAATGGGCACAGGGCCCATTGGATAAGTCCTCTGTGTGTGCGTGTGTGCATGAGCACTCTCCCTAGGAGTATATAAGAGTAGATTCCACTTTTCTTTCCGCATTTTTTTTGAAATAAAACCTGGGGGATTTACTTTGAATAATAAATGGAATATGCATTTCAAATTTCATGTAAAACAGGCATTCCTGACACTTCTATCCGAAGGGGGGCAATTTCACCAATTTTGAGGCCGCTAAAATTTGAAAATCTTGATGGAGGGGATAGAAGTCTCAAACTAAGTCGACTTTTGAATAACACTGTGGTGATACATTGTGATCTAAATTCCAATAGATTTCGTTTCAGAAAAATAAACAAATGTAGAGAACGGGCAGGAGCATGTAAGGTACATGCTCTCAGGGAGCATGCCCCCCCCCACAGTGATGAATCCATGATTCATCTACTTATATGGACCTCTTAGCAAAATCTCTTTATAAATACCTAATTAAATCCCTTAAAATTGATTAATTAACAACCACTAATTGTACTAATATTTAGGTTATAAAATATGTAAATAATTGAGCTGATTATTTTATATGTAATAATTTATATTTTAACCTGATTCTTTCTCTAAATTATTCTTTGATTAATTAACTAACAAGGCATAAAGAATCAAATCCATAAAAATCAGAAAACCAAGAAAAAATACAGAATTCTATCTTTTTATATTTTGTACATACTTTCGCTTTGTTGCTTTTACTTTTCCTTTTTCTAACCTATAAAAAATCCATAAAAATTAGATTAATTATGTATATTATATATCTATATATTAATCCTCTAATTAAAATCAAATTAAAAAATAAAAAATCGTAAAAGACAAAAATTTTGTATTTTATTATCTATAGAGTACATCCAAAAATACTTTTTATACATTTCACCTCTTTTGATTTTGGGTCCTTCACAAAAGTTGTAGATCTCGTTAAGATGAGAAACTTCTTGTTGACCACTTTTTCATTTGATTTTGTTTACTATCTCTTTCTGATTTTTCTTTGGTTTTTATCTTTATTTTATTTTAATATTTTATTTTAGTTTTATTTAATCCTTAATTTTATTTTATTATTTTTACTTTAACTTTAATCTTATTTTACTTTTATATTTATTTTAATTGTTAACTTTTATTTTAATTTTTATTTCTTCCTTTATTTCTCTCCTTTTCTCTTTTTCCCTCTTATTTCTTTCTCTCTCTTCTCTCTCCTCTCTCTCTCTCTCTCTTCACTCACATACCCCAGGTCAAGTGTAGAGAACGTGACCCATTCACCTCTCACCCCGCTCACGTGCTCTGCATGTGGCCCCTATCCCCTCCACTTCCTCCCCACGATCGCCTCTGCATCTGCTTGCTCTTCTCACCTTTCACCTACCTCCCCTTCTCTCCTAACCACTGCCACCTCCTCTCCCATAACACCCCCCGCCTCCTATAAAAGCTCCATTCCTCTCCCTCGATTCATCCGTCAACTATGAGAGAGGACCTTGAGCTCACTATCCATACCCAGTGATAGTGGGCGTGCGACAAAAGTCGAGTGAAGACCATCATTTCCCGACGAGAACCGAGGACTTCCATTTGCTCTCATAGTAGTTGACTCCTAAGAGAAGTTTCCCAGCCTTAGAGCTCTTTCACCTGAGTTCTTTGCAGGCGACAAACAGGTCAGGCTCTCAGAGCGCGACGTTCTTGAGGTGAACATCAGCATCAGGTATACTTCTTCCTCCTCCGTTCTTCCCCTCTTCTTCTTCTTCCTCCTTTGTTCCTCCTCATTTTCACCTTTGATCGGTTACACCCTTGCATCTCCTTAGCTCTGATCTTCACACCCATCTGTCGTGGCCTCCAGTCGCTTCAACGTGCTTCTTCCCCCCTCTCCATGCGAGCAGCTGCCTCCACCTCATCAGCCACTCAATTCCCCTCCGTCCGCTCATGCCACCCACCTTTCCCTCGCTCAATCACATGCTCCTCTCACCGAGCGCATCGCCCTTGGCCCTTGCACCCGCCATCAATATCTAACTCCACCTCCAGTCATGTGTCGACGGAGATGGAGGTCGACACTACCGCCTCCCCACCACCCTCCGCCACTGTAGAGGCTTTGGGATATTGCTCCGTCGCCCCCTCAGTCAAGGTGTAGCTTAGCCTCACCCTACGATGCCTACCACCAGTCGTTGGAGCCTACCTCCACTGCCTCGTCCAGCAGTCGTTGGATCGGGGGATCCAACGACTACGCCCTTGCCACGTCATCCCCTCCCCCCCAAGGCTCCACTCGAGCCTCCCAACCGTCACGATCTGGAGACTTGATGATGAAGCCTCATACTCTCTACCGGATCACAACTCCGTCCTCGTCGAGCCTACCGCACCACGCACACCAAACCTACATAGTGGGTAAATTGCAAGGAGCCCCTGCCCTTCTTAGAAACTATAGAAGAACTCCTACCGCCCAAGTCACGTGCCAAGCACATGGTTGCCCTAGACAAATTGCATCTACACTCAGGCAACTTTTCAATATTGCAGATAAATCCTTTAGGGCCTAAATTGAAATAAGAATATTTACTTTTATTGTATTTTAGTCCCCAGAACTTAATTTCATCATATCTTGCTCATATGTACTCTGATTTCCGTGCACAATATGTCATTTTAAAGCTTAATCTGTGCTTTATCATTTCATATATCTTGTAGACAGATCTGAAGTTGTTGATGCTTATTATTTAATGAACTTCATGGTTCTATGCAGGCTGATTTTTGACATTGTGCTCTTTTTATATTGAAAAGATCATGGATTTATTTTGCATGGATTGATTAGGGATAGTTAAATTTCTTAATCTTCTATGATTATTGGAAATTAAGTATTTGCAGAAATAATCTCTGTAGGGGCTTATCCAAGGAAAAGGATTTATTGATCTTATTCTTTGAGGAGATATTTCTACATGAGCTTAATTGAGGAGGAGCAGGAGGAGTAGGCATTTATTTCCCTGTTAATTTTATGCAATTACAATTCACTTAATTTGAGGATTAAATCACGGGGATTTTGGAGATCAAATATTCATCGATAAAATAATAGTGTGATCTCATTAATTGTAGGATTAATCATATATCTAATAACATTCTTTCTTGCAACTCAGATATAAATTGAATGCTTATTTCTTTTGATTTGTGATAATTTTTTGAGGATATTGATTATTTTCATTGAGCCTTACAAACTAAAATCACAGATTCAGTGCTCTATTGTCTTCTCTGTTTTGCAGCGCATTTTCATCATTGCATTTCTTTTCTTTTAGTTTTATTTTAATTTTTGACACAAATATTGACCTTGTTGTAAATTATTTATTTAAATTAATTTGAAACCATGCAAGCAAAAATCAGTGTTCCATGTGTTCGACATTGGTAGACTTACCAAGTAAAAAAACTCTTCACAACATTCACATATTATGGTTTTTGACAGATTGTTTTTCATCTCCTATACTACAATTATCACTTATTAAGGAGATGAAATATGAATCATCAAATGGCTTCGTTGCTAGGGAATGACGTATTTTTAGGATTTTAAAGTATTTTCTATAATTAATTTTGTGAAATAATTTATGTGTCATTTTTTATTTGCATTTTTGCATTTCATTTCTAAATTTGCTCTCACTCAACAGATATTAAACCACATTTTCTCTCTTCGCAGATAATGTTAGCACAATTCTGAAAAGATCTAGAACCTGCAAAGAAGACTGTTTCTAATTCTATTATGTGTGAGAGAGAGAGTTAGTTAGTTTATTTTCTGCATCATTATCAGGGTCCCTCTCTCTGAAACCTGATTTTTTAATAGTTTAGACAAGGTATTTTGCGGTATGTTGGGTATGTTTCAACCCTTCTGTCAGTTGGGACCCAACTTGATGGAATAGAATTTAGGTCCATATACGCTAGCTTAGAGTTATTTTTTATTGTGTCGTAATTTTTAGACCATACATTTTCCACTAACTATACACACTATAGATCGTTCTACATAGCCAAGTTTAAATCAATTAATTCCCGCTAATAGAGCTATCTGTGTAGGGATTTTTCATCTGTGCATATCATTTCGAATAAATTTTAATTTCTTTTTATTGCTTCTCACATGAAGAATACGAGGAATCACTGTAACTCTTCTTATTAGCATGCATCATTAATTTAAACGCTTGCGTTGTCTTTCTCGATACTCTACCTCGCTTTTACATGATTTTTCTGTGCTCACATAAGACTTAAGTGATATCTCTAATATAAAATCGGGACGACTAATCAAGGTGACTGTATATAAAATTGATATAAAATTAACCCTTGTATTTGGTGGAGAGAAACCCACTAAAGAATCACACAGTTAAGGTAGAACCAACATTTGGAGGCTTCATTCTGACTACTGGATTTAAAACACGTAGCTACTTCTCAGTGAGGGAACTATGGTCTCCCTAGTAGATTGGATGGTTAAATGACAATGTGTAAGGTAGCCTCCTGAAGTAATACGGGTAGTCATTCTATGATCCATACTAAAACCCTTACCGGCTAAAAGTAGGTGCACCTAGTAGTACAAATTCAGACCAACATTTATGACACTCTCCTGAACCTAAAGCTCTTCTTAATCCACTCAAAGATTATTATATCACTAAATTAAAATTGAAAAGATAAGCAGTCAAACTCTAACATGCCTTCACAAGTGTTGAGTGATAATCTACGGGTTTGAATTGTGTCTACTTTGAGTATTTATTCTCTATCCTTTAACTCGACCCTCATGCTCTGATTTCTCTAGGGATTTTGTTTAGACCTTACATACACTTCACAAAACCCCTTAGATTTTAGGTCTCATCGGATTCGAGATGACCCTCTTCTCGAACCAACTTGGTCTTGGGATGACCCTCTTCCCAAGTCTTCTTTAGGGTTCAGTCAATCCTGGACTAACCCTCTCTTCTACTCTCCTCCCGCCAAATAAACTTCTATCTTTGGTAGAACTCCTAAACCTTTAGACATGTATCTAACCCAGACCTATCTATATCTGAAGGTGAAAAGGAAGTCAAAATGCCTCCCAAAAAGAACCCTGGTGAAGACGAGGATAATAACCCGCTGCGTGCACTTTTGACTAGGGTTACCACAGTCGAGCAACACAATGCAATGCTTAGATCTCATATGGAAGAACTGCAGTGAGGAGAAGCTACTATGGAAGACACATACCACCCTAAATTAGATGAAGATTATAATTGATTGAGGCATGTACCCCCTAAGGATGCGTTCAAGCACAAACCGCATTACCTCGCGTTGCCTTTCTTTCGAGATATTGAGCTAGTATGTGACAACCTTTCCCACCGTAGGGTTGGTCAAGACGACATAAGGCTGAGAGTTGTCCCCTTCGCCTTGACTGATAAGGAGGTTTATTTTGTTAAAAAATGAAGGGGAAGTGGTCACCACGTGGATTACCTTCCAGATCCTATTTTTAAAGAAATTCCACCCAGAAAGTAAAATTAAACAAATGAATATCAAGCTCATAAGCTTCACCCAGCTCCCTAACGAACTATTCTTTGAGACCTGGGAGAGGTTTACAGACCTAATTCAAAAATGCCCAGGGCATGGTATATGCAAGATGATGCTAGTCTAGAGTCTTGTTAGTGGGCTGAAACTTGAGATGCAAGGGTTAGTGAGTGCCTCTTGTGAAGGAAGACACATGGGATGTCATGAGGACACAGTTTTCAAGAGTTCAAGAAATTAGTATAATCTAGTTGGGCACAGACCACAAGTCAGGCCTACATGGCTAGCTCCCTCTCACTCTTATCTAAAGAGGGAGCCAAGAAGATTGTGAAAATTTTATCGACTGACCAAAATGCATGTATGAGAATAACAGCTGAGAAACTAACTATAGTCGAAAAGATTTATAAGAAGATGGATGAACTCCATATGTCAACTGATATGGAGAAACTATCCAAAATGCCCAAGCAGATGGAAGAACTGGCTGATAAGGTATCTAAGATCCAGATACCTGCACTGACTACACCCCCTGCCCCCATTCACCAAATTCAAAACATTCAAGGGCAAGGGGTAAAGAAACAAAGCACTGGGTGGAGATCAAATCTTTACCCAAAAAACAGAAGAAACCCCTGCACAAACATTTTTCATGGAGATAGATGGATACTGGTACAATCTGGATCTAGTCAACCGACCGAAACCCAACTCTACTCCGAACCCTCTTCCACTGTTGTCGCATCCAGGCTATCAACCTCCACAACAACAACAACAACATCAGTTCCAACAGTACCGTCCGGGTTATCAGAACCCGCAGCCACAACAGTAGCAATAGTACCAATGCCAGGTCCAGCAAGTCCAATATCGACAGTACAAGCAACCCCAACCCAAGCAAGGCCAGGGGTCTTCTTCTTCAATCTCTCCCGAACTCCAGTGAGTGTTGGATGAACTTCATGACATGAGAGTCAATATTAATCGACTCTTCAAATGGATAGATGTGCATCGTACCCCAAACCTCCATCCCAGCTCAAGTCCAAGCCAACCCTAATAATCTTGAACACAAAGATCATGTATCAATATCAGAATATTCTCTACTTGAATACAAGATCTTTTCACATGATTTTACTAATCATATTTCTCTCAGGAGTGGAAAGACCGTAACCATGCCTGATCGAGCTAGGGAACGTGGTGACATAGCCCTAGTGTTCATACATATGCAAACACCTGGGGAAGAAGAAGAGGAGAAACTACCAACCCCCACATCGGAGCACCACAACACATTGGAATCAAGTGATTCTGGATCAGGCGAGGGAGACTCACCACAGTAGGAGCAACCCCCACAGTTCAAGTCAGAGTCGTAGTGTCAGTATCAGTCTAAGTCATGTACATACTTACATTTTCAATAAAAGTGATGATCCAGTTCTTTGTCACTCGATCCCTTTCCCCCATGCTCTAACAGTTGGAAAGAAGAAAAAATTTAAAAACAAAAAAAAATGATGAAGAGGTAGCCTGTATCAGTAGAGAAAACATCAATGTTACTTTATCACTAGATGAGATAATAGAAAGAGATCTGGCTTTTAAAAAATACCTTAAGGTAAGATACACACCAACAAGGGTCAGTAGAAAGAACTCAAGCCGAACAAAGAAGCATATCCTCTCCATAGCTACATCTCGTTTAATCAGAAATGAGATTCCAAGGAAGAAGAGAGACATGGGTGCACACTTCATGACCAGCCAGATCAATGAGATCAAGTTCGCTATAACTCTATTAGACAATGGTTCCTATATCAATCTCATGTCCACCACACTTTATGAGCATCTTAATCTGGGACCTCTTAGGAAGTCAAGAGTCGTACTTCAATTTGTCGATACATCAACTAAGAGACCAAGGGGAGAGATTAGGAACATTGTAATCAATATTGAGAGCCAGAATTATCCAGTGGATTTCACAGTGCTTGACATGGATGAGCCTTGGAATTGAAAGATTCTCAGATGATCTTAAGGCGGCCCTTCCTTAGGATCGCTGGAGCCCTATTTGACAATACTTCGGAAAAATCCAATTAAGAGATATTGAACCAGAAATGAAGCAGACTAGATTCCAGAGACCTGATACAGAATCCAACACCGAGTCAAGAGATTCTGAGTCAGAGGTAGATTGTAGTACAATAACAGTTGGGCCTTGGAGACAGAACCCAACCACAATCATAGAGTCACTCCCATCTGGAGAGGACATTGTTGATCATTTAGTCTACCATCTCATTGAAGAAAACACTCTATGTGCATCATCCTACACTCGCAGAGACTCAAAGGTTTTCTATAGACTTGTCAGTCCCATCTTTGTTAAGAAAATCTCGGAGTAAGGAAGTTGGGTCGGATGCAGTGTTTGCCGAAATAAGACACATATTTGGCGATCCAACCCTTTAAGTTGTTCAGTTGGTAGCAAGTGATTCTACACATGATCCATCCACATCACAACTAGATTCAGCAGTGATAGAGCTAGATTTCTTAGACAATATTGATATATCAGAGCCCAAAACCATTGCCCCCTACTATCAAATATGTATTCCTTGCGGGTCCTAAGAGAAAGATTCCAATCATCATTAGCTCACATCTAACCGAAGAGCAGGAAATCCGTCTGCTAAGAGTATTAGAGAAAAATTGTAAGGCAATAGACTGGAGATTATCTGATCTCCAAGAGATTAACCCCGATCTTTTCTCATACCATATATACCTTGAGGATAATGCTAAACCCTATTGTGAATTCCAGCATAGGCTAAATCCAAATTTACAAGAAGTGGTTAAGACTGAGATAGAAAAATGGTGTGGAGAAAGGTTCATTTATCCCATCTCAGACTCCAAATGGTGTCACCTTTAACGTAGTCCCAAAGAAGTCAGGGCTCCAAATTGTCACCAACGCGGAGGGAGAGGAGATCATGACATGAGTACCCACGTCATGGTGCATCTGTGTGGATTATAGATGCCTGAATGCTGAGAAGAAAAAGTATCACTTCCCACTATCATTTATTGATCAGATTTTGGAGAGATTAGTAAAAAGAGAATACTTTTGTTTTCTAGATGGGTACTCGGGCTACAATCAAGTAGCCATTGCCCATGAGATCCCAGGAAGAGCAATATTCACTTGTCCCTTCGGTACTTACGCTTTCAAGCACATGCCTTTCCGGCTATGCAATGCCCCTGATACTTTCCAGCAGTGCATGATTGCAGTTTTTGTCGAAATGGTTGGAGATTTCTTGGAAGTGTTTATAGATGACTTCTCTATTCATGGTGTTTCATTCGATGATTGTCTCAGCACCTAGACCGAGTCCTTAAGAAATGTAGGGAGGTCAATCCAGTGCTCCCTTGGGAGAAAAGTCATTTCATGGTGAAGGAGGGCATCATGTTAGGGTACGTCATCTCCAAGAATGAAATGGAGGTTGACCCAGCCAAGGTTAATGTCATCAAGAAACTCGAGCCACCAATTAACGTCAAGCAGTGCGATCATTGCTATGGCATGTAGGATTTTATCGGAGATTTATCAAGGATTTTTAAAAAATTGCTTGACCGTTGACTGAGCTATTAGGAAAAGACATCGAGTTTAATATAGATCATAAGTGTCTTTAGACTTCGAGCTGCTCAAAAGAAAGATCGTGTAATCTTCCATCCTACAAGCCCCTGACTGGTCTCTTCCTATTGAGATCATGACCGACTCCTCTGATTTTGCAATAGGGGTTGTGCTAGGACAAAGGAAAGACGGAGTACCTTATTCTATTCACTATGCAAGAAATGCTTTGGATCCAGCTCAGAAAAATTATACTATGACAAGGAAAGGAAATGCTTGTTGTAGTCTTTGCCTTAGAAAATTTCAGATCTCTACTTCTAGGATATAAGGTGATAGTGTACACATATCATTCAGTCATCCGGTACTTAATGGCAAAGAAGGATACAAAGGCATGTCTTCTCAGATGGATACTTCTACTTCAGGAATTTGATTTGGAGATTAAGGATAAATCTGGACTGAAGAACGTGGTGGCTGACCATCTATCTCAAATCGAACAAGATAAAATATCTGATTCATAGTTGATCCATGAAGCCTTCTCAGACGAGTCAATTTATGCTATTGACTCCCTCCCATGGTATGCTGGCATGGTTAACTATCTTGTCTCTAGGAAAGTTCCCCAGGGTTGGCTAATTAGCAAAATTTACCAACTTATGTCGGAATCCAGACTCTACCATTGAGAGGATCCATTCCTTTTCTTTGAAGTACTGGATTGTATATTGAGAAGATGTTTTACTCAGGAGGAATACCAAAGTGTCCTCAATATATTCCACACCTTGGAGGCAGGATGACACCATTCCAGGAAGAGGACCACTGAGAAGATCTTATAATGTGGATTTTATTGGCCAGCCTTGTTTAAGGACGCATACAATTTTGTCAGGTCGTGCATGGTCTGTCAGAGGATGTGAGGGACCATCGGTCCCAAAGATGACATGCCCATGCAACTAGTGATCATATGTGATGTATTATATGTATGGGTCATTAAATGTATGGGTCCATTCCCTAACAACCATGGATTTGAATATATTCTTCTGATGGTAGACTATTTATCAAGGTGGGTGGAGGCTATCCCTACTCGGGCTGCAGATAGTATAATCGTTTGTAAATTTATGGAAGATTATATTATTTCAAGTTCTGGGATCCCTAAGGTTCTGATATCTGACGGGGGTAGCCACTTCGTCAATAGGGAGGTGAAGAAGTTGACTAAAGACTACAGCATTGAGCATCGTGTCGCTAGCTCTTAGCACCCGCAATCTAATGGCATGACAGAGGTGTCAAATAGGGAGGTCAAATGAATTTTATAGAAGCTAGTTCACATAGGAAGAATTGGTCCCAACTCTTGGACCAAGTTCTATGGGCTTACTGGACGGTATAAGACCCCATTGCACACCTCCACATTTAGAATGGTATTTGGAAAACCAGGTCATGTACCCCAAGAATTAGTGCATAAATCGGAATGGGCAATCAAAAAGATCAACAAGAACTGTCACCAAGGAAAGAAGAACAGAGATATGCATTTAAATGAGCTTTCAAAATCATAAACCATGCATATGAGAACAACACAATCTATAAGGAAAGAATAAAAAAATGACATGATAAGCACATTAGAACTAATAACTCCGTCCCAAGGCAGAAGGTGTTGTTGTTTAATGAAAGGTTGAAGATTTTTCAAGGAAATCTAAAATCAAAATGGATGGGACCTTTCATAGTTAGGGAAGTACACGCCAATGGTAATGTCACAATTGTCGAGACAGTAGACATTACACGTACTTCCCTAGTCATTGGATAGCTGCTTAAGCACTTCATCGAATCACATGAGCAGTTGATACATGTGGAGCGGATCTCCTTCACTCGGGGCAAAGAATCAGATGAAAGACTCCCTTGGTCCAAGAGAAACTTTAATAAGTGAGACCATACTCTTCAATGCAACTAGAAGATTCAACCGATCACTTGTATATACATCTCTGATCCACTCGGTCCTCCTCCTAGTTGCTCATTCATACTTAGGCTGTCCTGAGCCTAAGTATAGGGGATTGACATCATTGTGTATACATCACTTCTATTCTTTCCGTCTCAACCTCGACTGTCCCATTTCTTGCTCTTCTGTTATGCTTAGGCCCTTAAAAAGTCTAAGTACATGGGGCGAGTAGACTTACTTTTCTTTTCAGTCAACTATATTTAGTTAGAGCTATGTTTGCATTTCACTTTGTACCATGAGGACATAGCATAAGCTAAGTATAGAGTATGTTTGTGTGTGTATTCTATGTACTTTATCCATAGCTCGTACTTCAATTGTTTTCATCACGAATCGGATTTGGGTACAAGTTGTGTATATTATGTATACTATACTAAATTCTTTGTGTAAATAATACATGTTTTCAAAATTAAGGGGTGTAACTAGAAAAAACAAACAAAATAAAACAAAATAAAACTAACTTAAGGTTTTATCCCTGACATTTTCACTATCACTCAAGACTTGAGGAATGAAATAAACTCGGATTTTTAAGGTCCTTTGATTCAGAGTTAATTGGCCTTAGTCATTAGGGTTTGAGACTTAATAATCCACACTTCCCTAGTTTGAAAGATGTGAGTTCTATATTTCATGCTTAATCTCTACCTTTAAAAATATGATCAACACAACACTTACACAACTGCATGAATGGTGAGATGAGTTGAGATTCCACTTGAGGGACTAGGAATTGACATTTGAGTCTAGATCTAATTTTATGATATTCAGGGATGGGATAAAGTCGATGAAAGCTTCATGAAAACTGAGTGTTAACAAACCGTAGCCAGTATGTGAACAAGTTCTCATGCTATCTTTTGATACCGACCCATGTGCCAGGGTGTGATGAAACTAAATAATTATTGATCAGTGTGCACCAACTTTTGGTAGAAGTAGTGGAGCTAGCCAAAAAGAAAATAAAAGAAGGAAATGTTGAAATAAAAGAGCTCTCAAACACAAAGTCAAATTACAAAGAGCTTCTATCAAAGGCAAGCACTCCCAACCATTTTCGAAGTGTTCGATTAGACCAAAGCTAATTAGGACCAATGAGTCAGGCTAGTACCTCAAAAAGGGCTCTACATTGTAAGCGATACAAATCTGGGTGTAATTATATTAGATACTTAAAGAAGACACACCCCGATGTAATCCCAGGAAATTAAGTACATACGACTCAACTTTTGACAGACACACTGGTCAACACCCAAAAATGCATGTGTTGAGTAATAAGGCACTCGAGAGGACCCTTGGTCCAATAAGAGGAAGAGACGAAAATACACAAACCTAAATCTCCCATCATCTGGCCTATCATATACACTTTTAAGTCTGACAACTACTGAGATGGTAGACTAAATGCAAGAACTGATTTATTCCCTAGTGTTGAGGATTAGGTATGTAGGAGAGTCTATTGGATCAGGACTTTGGGTGACGTTTTGACTCGACTCTTATAATTGTAGTACACACTAAATGTCATATCTACTATGTTATATGTACAAAGAGAGAGTATGATAATTAGAGAAGTTGGATTCCTTTTGATTAGAGTTGGGTTGAGCTTAGAATTTTTGGACTACTAAACCAAAGATTCTGAATGAGATAAGTCTTGAAATTCCCATATGCACGGTCAGGGATTTAACCTTCTAATTCACTAAAATTTGCTTGGGGACAAGCAAACAGCTAAGTATTGGGGTTTGATGAATCCATGATTCATCTACTTTATATGGATCTCTTAGCAAAAATCTCCTTAACAAATAACTAATTAAATCTCTTTAAATTGATTAATAATTGAGTTTAAAATATGTAAATAATTGAGTTTATTATTTTATATGTAAATAATATATAATTTAATCTAATTTTTTTTGTAAATTATTTATTTATTAATTAACTAACATGGCATAAAGAATCAAAATCCATAAAAAATCAAAAAACCAAGAGGAAATACAAAAATCCAACTTTTTATATTTTGTACATACTTTCCTTTTGTTGTTTTTATTTTTCATTTTTCTAACCTCTAAAAAATCTATAAAATCGATTAATTATGTATATGTTGTATATATATATATTAATCTTCTAACTAAATCAAATTAAAAATACAAAAAAGAACAAAAGACAAAAAATTGTTATTTTAATATCTATAGAGTACCAACAAAAATAATTTTTTGTACAGTTGACCACTTTTGATTTTGGGTCCTTCAAGAAAATTTCTCTCCTTTTCTCTTTTTCCCTCTTATTTCTTTCCCTCTCTTCGCTCCTCTCTCCCTCTCTCTCTCTTTTCACTTCCACACCTCATGTCACATGTAAAACACGTGACCCGTCCACCTCTCACCCCGGTCACGTGCTCTGCATGTGACGCCCACCCCCTCCCCTTCCTCCCTGCGGCCACCTCCACTTCTTCCTGCTCCTCTCGTCATCTACCTGCCTCCCCTTCTCTTCTAACCACCATTGTCTCCTCTCCCATAACAATCACCCCCCTCGCCTCCTATAAAATCTCCACGCCTATCCCTCAATCAAGCTTCATCCTCCACATGTAAGAGAGGTCTTCGAGCTCCCTATCCATATCCATGACAATGGGCATGCAATGAAGGTCGAGTGAAGATTGTCCTTTCCCAGCGAGATCTGAGGACTTCCATTTTCCCTCGTAGCAGTTGGCTCTCACGAAATGTTGCCTAGCCTCATAGCTATTTCACCGAGTTATGCAGGCGACAACCACGTCAGGATCTCCGAGCACGACGTTCTTAAGGTGAACATCATCTTCAGGTATACTTCTTCTCCTTGCTCTTCTTATTCCTCCTTCATTTTTCCCCTTTCTCTTCCCCTCTTCTTCTTCTTCCTTCTCTGCTCCTCCTCCTTTTCACCTTTGATCGGGTACACTCCCGCACCTCCTTAGATCGGACCTTCAAACCCATCTGTCATGGCCTCCAATCGCTTCACCTCACTTCTTCCTCCTTCTCCTTGTGAGAGACAGCCTCCGCCTCATCAGCCACTTGATTCCCCTCCATCCGCTCACACGTAGTCCACCTTTCCCTTGCTCGAGTGCATGCTCCTCTCGCCTACTACACTGCCCTCAGCCCTTGTGCCCACCATCGACATCTTGCTCCATATCTGGTCTTGTGTGGATAGAGTTGGAGATCGACGCTACTGCCTCCCTGCACCCTCCGCCACCGCAGAGGCTTTGGGCTACTGCTCCGCCGCCCCCCTCGGCCAAAGTGAAGGATATTGGAAAATCCTTAAGAGCATCACGGAAGTGTGAGGATCGCATCATATGCGATCGTGAGCGACTAGACCTACTAGTTGCTCGAGGCAGTGGAATTTAATATTGTTTAAATGATGAAACCGCATGATCCAAGAACACTTCTCAGATCATTTCATCCAAGCCATAACAAGTATTAGGTTTACCTCTTGAAGCGTGTTTGCGATCGAGTCTCTAAACGAAGAGACCTCCTGTCTCAAGTCCGATCCAACGGAGGAGATGCTTGTGAGCGCGTTGATGAGATGTGTGCTCCTCGCAATCCATGTTGATGATCCAAGCGACGAATCTCCTGATCACGTCATATGATATCCGACGTCTTCTTCACGAGTGAGGCACACCAAAGGAGATGGAGATCCATGAGCAAACAATCTGACAACATAACGACGATGACGACTCTCTCTAGGGCTCCATGGTGAACGACCACAAGAGAGAGAGGAGGAGAGAGACTTGGTGTATAGAAAGAGATATGGAGAAAGTATAATTCCTCTTGGAATTATGTGTGTAGTCTAAAAGGCAAGGTCTACCCTTCCTTTTATACTAGTTGGATGCATATGGATGTCAATCCATGTGCCCTCTTAATCCAACGATTTAGATTAAGAGGCTATCAATCAATGGCCATGATTTGTTGCTACAAATTTGCAATAAATTTAATTAAAATAAATTAATTATATCCCTTTATCAAGATGAAAATTAATTCATTTTAATTTCAATTATAATATGTAGAAAATAAGGGAGATAACGACCACCCTAAAAAGAGGGTGGTTCCCCCCCTTTGACTTTGGTCAAGGTGGACGACCACCTTGTTGGTGATTTTACCTTCCTTAATATATATATATATATATATATATATTATAGGATAAAATGCAACAACTATTATTGCATGTATGTTCACAGAAATAATTTTTCAGGCAGCAACTTAACTATTTGTGTTTCAATCTCTGTACTCCTGAATTTGCTTGCTCTCTTGCATTGAAATAAATATTTTTATGTTTTGAAAAATTATCAAAAAAATTATGTACTCTGATGAATACTCATTCATCACTCTTTATTCTTATATTTTAGCTACAAAAACCTTTGCAAATACATGTAGATATGTGTAAATATAAATAATTACCAAAAGCGTGCATCGTGTAAAAACCTATAATTAGCATGTTTTTGTGCAAAAATAAAAGAATAAAGATTAAAAAGAAAAAAAGAGGGAAATATTTAGAATAAATATTGAGCAACCTAACCCAAGGGAGGGCTCAGTATGGGCCTGACTGCATAAAAGACAAAGTAGAGGGAGATAGGGGCTCATGTGTAAATATGTGTGTAAATAAATAAAAATATTTTTCCTCACCAAAAATATGCTTGTAAATCCTTGTATATATTTATAAAAATATAAAAACAAAATAAAAAGTTAAAAATCAAAAAGATCAAAAATACACCCTTTCATCATGTACACAAACCACACCTATATATTTATTTAGCTTTGTAAATATATAAAAGTAATTTTTATAATTTTTGTAAATACTCTATGTTATATATTGTAAATAAATAAAATAAAAAGAATTAAAACCAAAACAAAATAAAAATAGAAAAATTAAAAATACAAAAATACATTGTACATATACCATGCATATAGATGTATATAGCTATTTATTTTACCTATGTACATAAATAATAAAAATAAAAATAAATACCCTTTTATTCCTTATTTTATTCTATAAATAAATAAAATATAAAATAAGGATAAAATTGTATAAAAATAATATATAAAAATCAAAAATCAAAACCCTATATATATTGTATATACCTATATCTAGTCCATATTATGTATATAGCCTATTTTTATTTCCAAAAATTAATTAAAAATCACTAAAAAATAGAAAAAAATAAAATAAAAATATTTCATGTTTGGAGTTTTTGCAGATTCGGCCCCTATCTACCCCTATTTGTCACCTCAAGATCCAGCCACGTGGCCGAACCCCATTGGGTCCTGGGGATGTTGACCGCCCAGTCAACTAGCCCCCCCAGGACCACTTCCCACGGGTCTGAGCAGCGGACCCGATTTCTCCAATTATTACCCGCTCAACCCGACACCCATCTCCTTGAACCCCGGGTCCGAATCATTCCCCTTGCATCCGACATCCTCGCCGGAGCCGCTCCCTCGGGATCCGCGCGCTCCTGAGCTTGCCCGGACCCTTCCTTCTCGGACCCCTAATCGTATTTAGCTGCAGCTCCGCCACCTTCCCACGCCATCTTTGGCCATTCGCCTCCTTCCCTGTGAGCTCCAGAGAGACCGCGAGAGTGACAGCGAGCGATTCCACCTGGTGCAGCGAGGAGAGGAGGAGGAATCCACTGATCCGGCGACGTAGCCGCCGTAGCTCCACCACCTGAGCGAGCTTCGAGCCTCGGGCCGAGACGACCCTCGAGGCGACGACCAGGAGCACCCCCTGCTCTTCTCCAGTCTCACCGATCATCCAGGTAACCCCGTAGCTCCGCCATTTCATCTAATTTCCGTTTAGGCCCAAATCGCAGCTCCGCCGTCGTTCCTTGATTCCGACCACCCTATCACCTATCTCGATCATCGGAATCGACCACCATCACCATCTCCTTCCGCCGCACCTTCTGCACCCACGCACTCAACCCAGCTTGCACAGGAGCTGGGAACCGGTCTCCTCCGTCCCCCTTACATGTATAAGAGTTACGTTCTTATCATTTATTTTACTTGCATTTAATCTTAGATTCAATTTCCAGTTCTTAGATTAAGCTATAGTTAGTTAGATTAGCGAAATCAGTCATCCACTTACTTCGCCGGAGTTGAGCTCTAGCGAGCTCCTCCGCACACCACATCCGCTCTCCGCTTTTCCATTCGCTTCCATTTCACTCCTTGACCCCTTTTGATCATGCCGCACATCTCTATTCCCCCAGATCCCTAGTGGATCTGGAGATCCGTCTCCATGCTCCATCGTTCGCCGGAGAGCGCCACCCGCTCCACCGCTCGCCCCATTCCACACCTAACCGAGTCGAGGCACTTTGCCCTCGGCCCGTTAGTTTAGTTTTGCAAGTCCCAAGAGCCAAAGAGGCACTTGGAGGTGAAATCACACTTTGCAGAAGGTACCTGGAGCACCTCACATTCCCTGAGCTCATGTGGGTGCTCTAGTTATCCTCCGCCCATCTTGAGAGCTCCACCCAGGAGAGGACCTCTCTGGGAATCAATTTGGCCCCTTGGAGTAGCAAAGACCGCTGGTGGAGTGAGATTTCGTTGGAGGAATTTCACCCAGGAGAACATTCCTCCTTGTTCTTAGTCTTCACCTCTCCACTGTCGGATCAAGAACGATGGCCCAGTTGGATCCCTGTCGTTGGATGATGCCAAGGATACAACGTTGGATCAACTCTACTGATCTAATCAAGGTCGTCCAAGGGTAAAGCAGTACCAACCGTTGGATGTGCGCCACGTGGATAAGTGAGATAGCCAGCACCGTCAGATCACGCAATAAAGGGGTAAATTTCATATTCACCCTCGCACTTTTGTATTTTATTATTTAGTATTATAAATAAAATGTCAAGTGTTAAATAATTGGGATTTTGCAAAAAAAGACCCTAAACTTTATGTAATTACATTTTGGTCCCTCCCAATCGTGTTACATGTAGTCCCGCGTGATGGGCAAATTGCTTTGAGATGCTGGCGACTTTTGTTAATTGTGCAATAATATATTAAAGTTAAATAAATGTGTTTTATTCCGGCAAAAGTGCACCGAGCCCCCTATCTTTTATCTTATTTACAAAAATGCCCCTACTAGGCCATTGATTTTTGTTTGTTTTCTATATTTATTAAAAACATCTAATGTGATCCTAAAAATGTGTAAAAATAGGATTAAATGCCTTGTGCCTTGCACTTCAATGGCGCATGTCTGTTTTGAATTTTTAGGTATTTTAATTATTTTATAAAAATGAAAAGTAACCTAAATCTTCCATGTTTAAATGATAAAATACGTAAAAATAAAAACATTTCTAAAAATTCCAAAAAATTATATACAACGTATTTTATCCTATTTTAATTACATACCAAATATCACTAAAAATGGAAAAAAGCTTAAAAATCTAAAAACCCCAAAATCTTCGATAAAATTCTAAAAAATTCTACAAAAATCCAAAAATACATTTTTCTACTTTATAATTTTATTTATATAAATATATATAATAAAATTAATTTGGATAATTTTTGACTTCATTTATTATTTTTTAAATCTAATTCAATTTCAACATAATTATTTAATACTTTAATTGAGATATCTTTGACTTTAAAAATATATAACAATTAACAAAAATTCCAGAAAATAATAAAAAAATTAGAAAAATATGAAAAACCCAAAAACAAATTATTTTCTGAATTTTATCAATGTTTACTATTATTTATAAATATACTACCATATATTGTGTGTGTATATAGCCTTGTATATGCTATATTATTTATATAAAAGAGAAATACATATAAAAATATAAAAAAAAGTTTGAAAATGCAAAAAAATAAAAAAAAATATAAAGCCAAAAAAATTTAAAAAAATGATCAAAAATCAAAAACCCACTAAAAGATCTATGCATTTGTGGTAAAGAAAATAAATTTTAATTCTACATTTTTGCTATTATTTGAATTATGTATATTGTGGGTTGATTGTTGATTAAATCTAAGGTTTTTGTCGGTCACCTCGAAGACAGTGCTCCCACCTTGTGTGGAACACATGACCGATGACTATTCTTGGGTTTATCAGATGGCGCCATTACTAGGGAGAAATGGGCACAGCCTTGTATAGTCATTTTTTTGATTCATTGATTTCTTGTTGTAAATATTCAGTGATGTATTTTTATTCAATTAATTCTTTATTTATTATTGTAAATATTGATTGATCTGTGGAGATAATTTGATTATATATACTAATGTAATCTTTTTGCAACTTTGATGCGAGGGCCCACCATGCGAGGATGGCTTTCTAGGAAGCCGATGCAGCTAAGCTTAGAGGAGGTTGGTCTTCACTCTATGACCAGCTAGAGAGGGCACCAAGGAAGCAAGGAGAAGAGATTAGCTTAAAATTTTTATTTATTTATATCATTTATGGTGAGAGAGAGACAATTTTGGCATGTATATATTTGGACTCTACTCTTCACACTGAGGTCCAATGCTCGGGTGTCTGTTCACCTGGGGGCCTCGTCGTAGTTTCCCACGATTCTCGCCTTCTTTTATTTTGTTTTCCGATGTTTTCAGCTTTCCGCCTTATTTTTATTTGTTTTGTGCGCATGGAGCCCCTAGACTTAGGTTGCTTGACTCGGTAACTAGGTCCAAACCCTAATAAGAATGCTCGTTCCTATAGTCTCTTACGTATGGATCTAGTCAAATTAATAATGTTGGTCATTCAGATCTGAGACCGCATGCCGCTAGAGGTCGTATACAGCGTGTGCTGGATCCATTGTGGTGGGTGCCACTCAGTATCAGAGACCGGACCCTAGTCTCATTTCTGAATGACTAACAACTGGTTCCTCACGATTAGTAGCAACTACTATTTAGGACGATTTGTCGATTGCTTACGGCCTTGTAGATAGGTTTACAAATTATGTTTTGCATACTACATGGAGAGAGCTGGGAAGCAATGTAAGTCCTCTAACTCAGCATGCATCATTAGGTTCAATGGTTAGTTTTCCATCATTGAATTGACTTGCACGGCTTTTTCGTTATCTCCCTCTTATTTTGAGCACCTATGACTTAAATGAGAAACTACAAAAATGTTAGGCGCTTGTATGAAAACGGACTCAAAAAAGGTGAAAACCCAAAAATTAAAACCAGGGGACTACTAAATAAACTTTGACCTTAAATAAAATTTGTAATGGACTATCGTTGTCTTGGGTTCATAAAGCCCTCATCGTTTTCAGGTACCTTTTGAGGGGACCAAAACCACTCCCATGAGCGAGGCACGACCCACTAAGGATTAGAGCCAAATTCCCAGTCTGTAGCTGCCTTGGGTATGGCATGGATTTCCGATGTATTGGTGCTTCTATCGTAAGTTACCAAGTAGGGCCTTGTCAACGATGGTATTCCCGCCTTGTGTGGAACATCGACATGGTCTGATGTACTGAGCATAGGCCATGCCTTCTGTGGGGTGTCTATCTCATCATTTGCGTCCGAGTAGGTTCTTGCACGCTCACGGGTGATTCTGTTTCGAGCGAGAACTGAAGTATTTGTTTCACCTATAAGTTTCCTCTCTCTATTTCTTTGGCTGAGTAGGGATCCAGGAAGGGTTACAAGGACTTCAAAAAGGGCAGACGACATGTTAGAAAGGAGAAAAAGTACGAGGTATTTTTCTGGAAGTATTCCCTCTCCTATAGAGTTAGCGTGCTAAGGACTTGTTAGATATACCTGAAATAACAACTCTAAAACAAAAAAGATAATAAGTAGTTGAGCCTTTACGGCTTCACATGGCGTGAGTTGGTGAACCCAATTTTGTATTGTGTTTGTATGGATCTAGATTAAGGTTCAAAGATCAAGTCCCACGTAGTTGTGCAAATTTTGTCATATGTTTCTCCCTTTTGACCTCCGCTTTTTTTTAGCATTTCTACTGTTTTACATTCCAATTTATTCCTTTTAGATCACCGTATCTTTCTTCCATCATCCATCATCCTCTTTCTTCGCGATGTCGATCCATGGATGGTTTAGTCGGGATCCTGCCGACACCTACATCGATTCCAAGGACTCGACCTCATCAATAATTCGAGGTGATTCCTGAAAACCCGATCCGGACCTTGTGGGTCGATCTCTAGACTCCTCGTCTTCTAACCTTCTTTTTGACCACCCACTAAACAGGGATCGCTCTTATCCGGCCTTTGCCGTTGTGGATGAAAGTCGATTACAGTCCATATCCTTTTTCGTTCACATCACTCTGGGATTGACCTTAATCCCATATTCATCTTGGCAGCTGGGATTCAATTACAAGAAGGTCTTATTAGGGATTTTTCACATTGTAGATAGAAGATAGCCCCAATCCTGGATCCCAATACAGAATTTATCTCTTCAGATTTAGACCCCGAGATGGCACATCAAGGAAGAGGAAAGGGTTAGCAGCCTCCCCAACCTAAGCAAGGAGATACGCCTGATCAGATTTAGGTGAATGCATCGTTATTGGCATCTATCCAAGCCATCCAACAACAACTGACAGAGTAGGCCTTAGCACAGACTGCATTCCATGATATACTGAATGATGTCATGAACAGATACAGAGGAGGAGGAGTAGGAGATAGACCAGGAAGACAAGGTGGTGGATCCCGTGATATTCCAGATGAGGAAGATCCTGAACAAGGAAGGCTGGAACTGACGCTAAAAGATGCCTACAACACTGGAGACAGCCAGATGATCGAGTGGATCCGCATACCACCGGTGCACGCTCACTTTGAGCTAATGCCTTAGTTCCTTGCTCTCCTTCCTTCTTTCCATGGGAATACCAATGAAGAGTCTTACATTCATCTCCAGCAATTTTCATGCATCTGTCGTACGACCCACTACCCCAATGTATCTTTGGACGTAGTGAAGATGATGGTGCTATCCTTCAGTTTATAAGATAAAACCCTCTACTAGGTCAACCATCTGGGGAAGGTCATGACGAATTGGGAGGAGCTGAAGTCTGCCATCTTGCACAAATTCTACCCTCTCGATCGGCTCAACCAGATACGAGCCAGAATTAGCAACTTCTCTCAGGGAGCCCACGAATCCATTCATGAAGCCTGGGAGAGATTCACATATATGAAGGGGAAATGCTCCCATCATGAAATTCCAAGGACCAGCTGGTCCAACACTTCTTCGGAGGCCTAAACATAGAGAGTCAACACTTCTTCGGAAGCTTACACTTTAACAAGGATGAAGACATCGTATGACAGATTTTTTGAGAAAATTGCCGAAGGAGAGGCCGCCCTCTCTTCATCCAAGGCATATCAAAAGCAACCCCAGATCCTCCAGAAGCAAGGTCACATGGCAGCGTCCCGAGAGGCGGAGAGAGATGAGAGCTCCAACCTCAGCATCATCGAGGTCCGTCTCTCGAAGGTTGATATTATCGAAAAATGATCACAGGACCTTGATAAACTCGTTGTGACCGAGAAGAGGATGCAGAATCTCGACAAGCTGGACCAGATCACCAAGTAGTTGGAACTGCTAGTGGGCACCATCAGTTCTATCCAGTTTGCAACACCATTCATAGAAGCTTTAGCTGAGAAGAAGGATGAGCCATCACCGCCACAACATCCTTAGCCGAGCCAACAACCACCGATTTGTCCGTCATGTATACTACATGTTGATACCCAATCAGGGCCAGCCGCAGCAGCAGATGGTTGTCTACCAACCGGATTTCCTCCATATATCAGATCTAGCATTCCCACCATCACCTTGATCCAAGAAGTTAATGGTGTATGGAGTAATGATGCGCAGCTGGCCTGATCCTACCGGACCCCCGCAGAGCCAGCAGCAAGTCAACAGGCAGTACCACCAAGCACAAGGTGGTCATTTTGGTCAGTCCTCACAGTCTCCGTCATAGTACCACCAGCCTCCCAAGTATACGAACCAGTGGAGGCAGAATCAACACTACCAGCAGTCGTTGTACCGTTAGCCGCAACCATATCACCAGTATGTTGTTGCCCAACCTCCAAAGTATCAGCAGTATCCTCCTCCCCCATTAATATCAACTTCCTCCACCACCTCAGCACCACCAGCAGTCGTCGCATCCATTCCCCAAACACGCAACAAAAACATGGTTTGCACGCTGAACCTTTAGAGGCGAGTCCTGTGAACCCCACCCTTGACTGCCAGGACCAGCTCATCAAAGGCCTTGTAGACATGATGAAGAAGTTAGATAACCTGACCGCTACGAAAACCACCATCCCGACGCAGGTCAAAGCAAACCCCAACAGCTTCAATAGAAAGGAGCAGGTAGAATGTGATGTCCCATCTATGCATGTAGAGTCAGATGATTGTGCTTTTGCTTTATCTAATGTTGTCACTCTCAGTAGCGGAAGGGCCTTACCTACGTCTACCATCAACAAGGGAAAGAATAAAGATTTAGGTGAATCGTCATCTTCTACATCAACCGTGCCAGCTACAGGGGCAGGTGAGGAAGAAGAAGAAGGAGAAGCCAGTCCAGCTACCATCCACCACCATCTCCGTCAACAAAAAAGAATCAGAAAAAGCAAAAAGAACAAAAAGAAGATCGTCGTCGAAGTGAAACTGCTCCAGCCATGGAGGATCCGCCAACAGCAGCCGATCCTATGCCAGCTGACAGAATAGAGGCCCCACATTTTGCTTGTCCACCAGCACCAGCAGCTCAGCTTCTAGATTGTACCCTTTTTTGTAAACCCAGATGTACAACATATTGTGGACAAGGATTTTGTTGTAAATAAGAACCTTGTTTCTGATTCCAGCAATGTATATATTCCTTTTACTGATGCAATAGAAAAATCCAAAAAATGCAAAAGGAAAAAGTATGTTATCTGATCCTGGAGTTGTAGACATTATTAATAACTTAACTGTTGAGATTCCTTTGATGAAAGCCATGGAGTACATGCCAGCTGTAAAGAAAGGTTTGAAAGAGGCATGTACAAGCAAGTGTCGCCAAGCACGAAATAACAGACGCCGACAGGTTGAGAAGCATGTTCTCACCATGGCCATTGTAGCAGCCATCAGCAACCTCCCACAGAAGAAGCAGGACAAAGGAGCACCTTTTATCAGTTGCGAGATTTTTGATCAAGTCTTCGAGCACATTCTTCTTGATAGTGGTTATTCCACAACCTTCTGCACTCATCATTATTGTAAAAATTTGGGCTATGTCCTCTAAAGCAGACACGTATGATCGTTCAGTTTGCTGACCAATCCATCAAGCAACCTAGAGGTCTTTTGGAAGACGTTGTGGTGAAGGTGCGAGAAATGCAGTTCCCAGTTGACTTTGTAGTCCTTGATATGGACTCTCCTGCACCCTTACTCCAGACTCCTATCATCCTTGGTCGGCCATTCCTGCACACCTCAGAAGTCATGGTTGACTATGGGTCTGGCAAGATTACATTCAGCTCGGGCAACAGAAGAATCACCATAGACATGATCGATGAGCCAAAGAATCGTAACTGATGAGGGACATGCAGCACCACCCGAAGCAAACTGTGACTTCATTGCGGAAATCAGAGATTCCCAACTCTCTTTGAACAATCCTTGGACAAAGTAAATCCTCTCTCTCGAGGAGGACCTAGAAAGCACAGTCGACACAAGCTCCGATGACATTTGGGAGACATAATCAAACTTGTTGATGCATCTTTTTGATTCCAATGATTCATTCCAGCCTGAACACAATGAGCCTAGTGCAGAACTATTCGGCACATTATCATAATCTCAATAGAGCACTGAGGTAAACAACTCTATAAAAGTCCAGGCAACACAATCACCCACCAGTAAAGTTTCCGAAGTGACTGATAAGTGTGTCCAGATTAGAACCGGAATTCAAGCCACTTCCAGCAGGCATGAAGTATGCTTTCCTTGCAGGCATAGAGAACATGTATCCGATCATCATTAGCAGTAGGCTGACCCCGGAGCAAGAATCTCAACTTCTTGAGGTTATAGAGAAAAATCACAAGGCACTTGGTTGGCATGTATCAGATCTCCGCGGGATAAATCCTACATTGTGTTCACACCACATCTACTTGGAGGAAGATGCCAAGCGGTCCTGCGAATTTCAAAAAAGAGTGAATCCTAATCTAAGGGAAGTCGTCATGAAAGAAATCACGAAATGGTGTGATACGAGCTTCATTTATCCCATCTCCCATTTAAAATTGGTGAGATCCTTGCATTTAGTTCTAAAGAAGTCGGGGCTTACTGTGGTTACCAATGACAGAGGAGAGGAGATATCTACTTGGGTACCGACATCCTATCACGTATGTGTTTGCTAACGTTGTCTTAATGCAGCAACAAAGAAGGACCACTTTCCCTTGCCATTCATTGATCAAGTTTTGGAAAGACTAACTGCCAAGGAGTTCTTCTGCTTCCTGGATGGGTACTCCGGGTACAACCAAGTGGCAATCACCCCTGAAGACCAAGAGAAGTCCACCTTTACTTTCCCGTTCGGCACATATGCATTCAGAAGAATGCCCTTTGGACTGTGCAATGCACCAGCGACATTCCAGAGATGCATGCTTGCAGTCTTTGCTGAGATGGTAGGCAGTTTTCTCGAAGTGATTATGGATGACTTCTCCGTCTATGGTGACAGCTTTGATTCTTGCCTTCAGCACCTGGACAGAGTACTTCGGAAATGTTGTGAAGTCAATCTAGTGCTATCTTGGGAAAAGAGCCACTTCATTGTCACCGAAGGGATTGTGTTGGGTCACGTCATTTCCATACGTGGCATGGAAGTCGACCCCGTAAAGGTGGATGTGATTGCCAATCTTGAGCCACCTCAGACAATTAAGATTGTGAGGTCAATCCCGAGGCATGTGGGATTCTACAGAAGATTCATCCATGATTTCAGCAGTATTGTCCGACCTCTTACAGAACTTCTACGCAAGGAGTCTGAGTTTCATGTAGATCAACAGGTTCTCCTTTCATTCAATCAGTTGAAGGAGCTCATTACTCAAGCTCCAGTACTACAACCACCAGATTGGTCTCTCCCCTTTGAGATCATGACAGATGCATCGGACTTTGCTGTTGGGGTTGTTCTAGGACAAAGAAAAGACAAGGCGCCCTATGCTATTCATTACGCCAGCAAAACATTAGATGAAGCCTAGAGAAACAATATTGTGATAGAGAAAGAGTTGTTGGTTGTGGTATTCACCCTCAAGAAGTTCAGATCATATCTGCTCGGATCTATAGTCACCATCTTCACTGACCACTTTGTTATCCGATATTTACAGCATATGAAGGACGCCAAACCCAGGCTGATCAGATGGATCCTTCTCCTCCAAGAATTCAATTTGGAAATCAAGGAAAAGCCTGGAGTTCAGAATGTGGTAGTAGATCACCTCTCCAGAATTGAGCAGCAAGAGCCTCCGTTGAGCAGTACACCCATTACAGACACCTTTTCAGATGAGTCAACTTTGGTTGTTTATTCACTCCCTTAGTATGCTGATATTGTCAACTACCTCATCTCGAGGGTAGTACCACAAGATTGGATGAAGATTCGGAAGGAAAAATTCTTATTAACAATCTATTTCTACCAATAGGAGGATCCTCTCTTATTCAGGGAAGGAACAGATTGCATTTGGCGCAGGTGTATCCCTCAGGAGGAGAATCATAGTGTCCTCGAGCATTGTCACTCACTCGAATCTGGTGAACATCATTCTGGAGACAGAACAGCAGCAAAAGTACTTCAGTGTGGCTTCTGGTGGCCCACACTATTTAAGGATGCAACAGCTTTCATCAAACGTTGCACTGACTGTCAACGATTGAAAGGCACCCTCACAGCGAAAGATTCAATGCCCCTGAAGATCATTCAGATTGCATATGTATTCGATGCTTGGGGCATCGATTTCACGGGACCTTTTCCCAACAGTCAGGGATATGAGCACATCCTTCTTGCTGTAGATTATGTGAGTCGTTGGGTTGAAGTTATCCCCGTGTGAGCTGCAAACAGCCGGACAATATGTCGTTTTCTGAGAGAGAACATCATCTCGCAGTTCAGGATTCCGAAGATTCTCATATCAGACATGGGTAGCCACTTCATTAACAAAGATGTAAAGAAATTAACAAAGGAATACAACATCGATCATCGAGTCGCATCGCCTTACCATCCACAGACCAAAGGCATGGCAGAACTATCGAACAGAGAAAGCAAGATGATCCTTCAGAAACTTGTGAAGACGGACAGAAAGAATCGGTCCCAACTCTTGGACTCCATCATGTTGGCATACATAATCGCTTACAAGTCTCCTTTGGGCATGTCACCCCATCGTCTTGTATTTGGAAAATCATGCCACCTGCCCGTGGAACTAACTCACAAATCCTTGTGGGCAAAAAATATGTACAATTTGGACTCACAGATAAGAGGTCAAAAAAGAAAAGATGATCTGAATTGGCTCCTGGAATTTTGAGACATGCATACGATAACACATTGATGTACAAAGAGAAGGTGAAACGCTAGCATGACCGGCACATCAGACAAAAGGCCTTCGAAGTTGGACAGAAAGTGTGGCTATTTAATGCAAAGTTGAAGATCTTCCCAAACAAATTGAAAAGCAAATGGACAGGGTTGTTTCAAGTACGAGAAGTGTGTGACAATGGCAGTATTACAATATCAAATTGTCTTCTTACGCATCGCTGTTTGTCATCAACGGTCAGCTACTGAAGCCTTACCTTGAGCATGATACCTTCTTGGTCGTTGTCGACTCAATCCAAGTACTACACTCGGATGACACATCCACAACACTAGAAACATCAAAAGATTCAGATAATTCTCCTCAAAAACTTTTTCTTTGATTTTTTCTGCTTTTCTTCTTTTCATTTTCCGCTTTCTTTCTCAAAAAGAAAAAAATGTATGTGTATATTTATAAGGTGTATCACCCTTTTTTTCTCAGCCTTCTATACTTAGGGCACACCTTGCCCTAAGTATAGAGGGGTGTATACCCCGATTACTTTCATTCTTTGATCCCCTTCATTGTCTCCTCTTCTTGCCTCTACTTAGGGCTCTCTTACCTTAAGTATAAGAGGGTGATAGTCTGAGTACAATATGTTAATCATCACCCTTGACCCTCCCTTCCTTGTGTACAGCCTATTATACTTAGGATCATTTGATCCTAAGTATGGGGGGAAGGTCAATTTCCCATCATTTATTCATACCCTCGTTTCTTTATTTCTTAGACTCTTCTATACTCAGTCCGAGTTATGTCTTTTCTTTTTCTCCTTGATCTATGAGGACATAGCTCGAGCTAAGTATAGGGGGACGTATATACTATCTATATATTTTAGCCATAATTCGTACTTTTGTATAATACTTTTGGCTAAATATATCATCGAATTCATTAAAATATTCTAATAAAAAGATGTTTATAGCTCCTCAAATTCTTTTTGTACATATTGATTAATAAATCAGGTAAAAACACTTTTGCAAAATGTTTGAAAAATAATTTGAAAATCTATTTGAAAAACTTTTGAAAAACTGTTGGAAAATACTTTGTAAAATGTGTTCAAATTTTGTAAATATTTTTGTTCACAAAAGATAATTTTCTTTGCGTGAAATAAAAATGTTTGAAAAATGATTTGCAAATGGTTGGAAAAATGGTTGCAAAAATATTGTCAAAAAACTATATATACTGTTTGAAAAATGTTTGCAAAATGATTTTCAAATACATGTAAATATTTGTAAAAATCGTTTGTGAAAATTATGTTGAACTATAGTTTTCAAATTTGTGAAAAATGATTTTCAAATAAGTTTGAGGAGTATATACACACCATACTAAAATTTATCTATATATCTTTATAAAAGTAGGCAATTAACCCTTGTAAATCCTTTAAGAAGCAAAACTCTTGTAAATATAAGATTTATCCCCATGTAAATATATAAACCTATTTTTTAGCCAAAACCTTCTCTTCTAAAAATCTCAAAAACATTCGCAAAAATAAAAATACCAATAATCTTTTGCATTTACACATCATTTTTCTATAGACAAATTAATCAATCAGGAGAAAAATATTTTTGCAAAATGATTTGAAAAATGGTGTGACCCATTTGGAAAACTTTTTATGAAATATTTTCAACCTTTGTAAAATATGTTGATTTGCAAAAATTCTTATATTTATGTAAAATAAAAGATTTGAAAACCTATTTACAAATAATTTTGAAAATGTTTGTAAAAATATGTTGAAAAATGTATATATATTGTTTGAAAAATCTTTGCAGAATGGCTTTCAAATGTTTGTAAATGTTTGCAAAAATTATTTTGTACTATAGTGTTCAAAATTATTTTCAAATAAATTTGAGGATTAAAGGCATCATTAAATAGGAATAAAAAGCATATATAAATAAATAAAATTCTTTACAATTATGCATAAAGACCTGTAAAATAACTTTTTGTGGACATGTAAATTCTTTACATTATTAACTCTTGTGAATAAATAAAAAAAGTAGACCTGTGAAAATAGTTGTATATATTTTACATTTTGTGCCAAATTTCCTTGCAAAAAATTTTGATTATTTTTAAATTCTTTTTGAAAAATTGCATATATTCTTTGCATCATTGTAAATAGCATTTTCATAGCATTTATATTCTTTCGAATTAAGCTTGATGATTGAACAAGTCCAAATAAAGTCGAAGAGTGGAGCTTGGATGGACCTTACTACATGTCACTGCACTGGAACCTTATAGGAACTAGGTTTAAGGTACTTCAGGTCAAGTAGTACTTAATTCTTTGAGACTCAGGGCTGGGTTCAAGTCACCTCAACTAACTAACTAGAACTTTTTGAGACGCACACATGACTCTTGTCGGTTGTGACCTAACTTGGACACTTGCACCTTTCACTTGGCTCAACTCAGCTGGAGTGGTGAGGGGGTTGAATTTGCCGGTCTGAGATGCACACGGGTGGAAACATTCGTCCTCATCTAGGGAGGGAAGTGCACCCCAATCTGGTCCAGTTGCCATGAAGCCGAATAACAGGATAGTGTGGGTTGCAATAATGCTTCAAAAGAGAGATAGTCTTCTAGCTCAAGAGGAAAAACTCCTTACGCAAATGTTGTTGTAAACAATATGTTGAAAAAAAAAAACAAAAACTCCAAAAAAGTGTCAAGACTGAAAATAAATTAAAATGCCTGCTGGAGTATGTATATATGTTTTATATTCAATAAGAAAGCGCTTGAGCATCAAAGTTTTACCATGTGAGCCTACAGTTGGATGAGTTGACTACACTGGTCATGCATCCCAGGATAGGTAGCTACACTGGATTTTGTCCATTATTTTCTTCGTCTCCTCCTCTTGAGTTGGATGCCACTTGAACTTAGAAGGGAATACCCTGCTCCTCGAGGACAGAGTGCTTGATTGGGGAATCATTGGGTTGTCGTTCTGGAAAAGTCAGTTCCCTTGTCATTTCAGTTGGGGAGAGCCACCATCACTTACACTGTACAAGTCAGCTTCGTAGTCATAAGGGTTTGCGTACGATGTAGGCTAGTTCTGACCTAGCTATTGAGGTGGTCTGAACTGAGTTCTGTGACTCTCGAAGGCGGTTGTGTTTTAAATTTGGTTCCCGACTAGGTTCCACACATATTTTCACATCGAAGTCTAACCTGAGCTCTAAACATTAATTTTGTGAGGACAAGTTTAACAACTGAAAACAACTTTATTTATTCTTTCTTTTTCTTTTCTCCTTTATTGTTTGTACACTTATTGCATAAGTGTTTGCGAGGGACTAGCAAAGACAAGTATAGGAGGGTGATGAGTCTCCATTTCATCACTTTTATTCTATCATTTTGGCCTTAAATAAATCCTAGCTAATGCATGTAAATAGTATTTATTTGTACAAAATAGCATTCATCATTTATACAATTATTGTGTAAATAATACTATTTTCAATGCCAAAACTGTAGAATAAATAAAAGAAAAAGAATAGAATATCGAAGATATTTTATGACCCTAAACCTCGAGACCAAGTCAAGAATTGATTGGTCGACAAGGAATAAAATAGGGGGAGATAAGGGCCAAAATAGAATAAAAAACCAATTCTTTTACTCACTATTTATGCATTTTTGACACCTATTTTATTCTTTATTACTTATTTATCAAATGAAGGAACTTTGTACATGAAAGTTATAGATAATAATTTGAATAAAAATACAAAATTGAGTTTGTACAAAAATAACATATTGTGTTCAATTTATACGCAAAAATAAAAAGCCAAAAACCCAACTTCCCAGACCCATGTCTTACAAATAAAAATATCAAAATAACATCTATATATAACTTTTCACAAGTATTTAATGGTGATGGTTTTATATTTTTTTGAGTTACTGTATGAAATTTAGGTTTTTGACCCTCATTGTATAATATAACGATTAAAATATTCAAATTATTCATTTCTCATTCTTTTTACAAATTTATATTTTTATAATTATGTGATCATTATTCATGACATATGTACATATTAAAACAAAAATTAAACCAAAAATAAAATAAAATAAAATAAGTCTATTCGAAAATATAGGCAAAATACGTATAGTTATACATGTATATAAATAAAAGGGACAACCTATTCCTTCATTCTTTATTTTTTTTGTAAATATTACCTATATTCTATGAAAATTAGAAAATAAAAATAAAACTCAATAAAATACATTAAAATAAAAGATCTTTATAAAACACTAGTAAAATACCTATACATATACCTATTAAATATATATTTCTATTTATATAAGTGTACAAATTATATCATAAAAATATAATAAAAATATATATATGCCTAAAAATATGTTTTATAAGTAAAATAATAGAATAATAAAAAATCATATTAAAGTACTACATTAAAAAATAAACATTTTTTATTTTGTAAACGAAAATTAATAAAATCATTTATTAGGTTTAATTATTAAATTAATAATTGGTCAATCTGCTTTGTCGTTTTACGTTGACATGGACCAATCAGCGTCCAGCATTTGTTGACCGTTGGTCAACTCTCCCCTCAGCTTAGACACGATTTGTCTAATCCCCAAGTTTTCGCCCTTTTTCCCGGCCACTCCTTCCATCAATCACGGTCGATCCCTTCTTACGAAATGATCATGGATCATTGTACATACACGCCATACTCTTTTATCACTTTTATATACGCCCAAATCCCTGGTTTTAGCTGGTCAATAAGGGTGCCATGTTGAGTCTATAAATAAAAGTCCTCTGTCCTCCTTCCAAGTTTGGTCACCGTTAAGCATCTAGGAGCCCTGGTTTCGTGTCTAGTTGAGTTCTTCATGACAGGAGGAGCTTCTTCGATGGTGGGTTGAGCTCCAGGAGCACAGGGTGCACCCACAACCGCTAAGTCTGGCGACCTTGCTCCCTGGTTCATTCTTGGTATAAGAGTTGCGCTCTTGTCATTTATTTTACTTGCATTTAATCTTAGCTTCAATTTCCAGTTCTTAGATTAAGCTCTAGTTAGTTAGATTAGCATAATCAGTCATCCACGTAATTCGCCAGAGTTGAGCTCCAGAGAGCTCCTCCGCACGCCACATCCTCTATCTGCTTTTCCATCCACTTCTATTTCACTCCTTGACCCCTTCTCATCATGCCACACATCACCGTTCCCCAGATCCTTGGTGGATCTAGAGATCCACTCTCCAGGCTTCGTCGTTCGCCGGAGAATGCCACTCGCTCAACCTCTCACCCCATTCCATGCCTAATCGGGTCGAGGCACTTTGCCCTCGACCTGTAAGTTTAGTTTTGTAGGTCCTAAGAGCCAAAGAGGCACCTGGAGGCAAAATCACACTTCACCGGAGGTACCTGGAGCACCTCACCTTCCCCAACCTCGTGGAGGTGCTCCGATGATCCTCTACCAATCCTGAGACCTCCAACTAGCAGAGGACCTATTCGGGAATCTATCTGGCCCCTAGGAGCAGCAAAGACCACTGGAGGAGCGAGATTTCACGAAGGAAGTTCGTCTAGGCGAACCTTCCTCTGTGTTCTTCATCTTCACCTCTCCACCATCGGATCAAGAACGGTGGCCCAGTTGGATCCCCCGCCATTGAATGAAGCCAAGCTTGCACTGTCGGATCATCCCTGCTGATCTAATCAAGGTCGTCAAAGGGCGAAGCGGTACCGACCATTGGATGCGCGCTACGTGGATAAGTGAGATAGCCAGCATCGTCAGATCGCATTATATTGGGGTAAATTTCATATTCGCCAGCGCACTTTTGTATTTTATTATTTAGTATTGCAAATAAAATGTCAAGCATTAAATAATTGGGATTTTTGCAAAAAGGACCCTGAACTTTCTATAATTACATTTTGGTCCTTTTAGTCGTGTCACGTGTAGTCCCAAGTGATGGACAAACTGTTTTAAGACCCTGGTGACTTTTGTTAATTGTGTAATAGTATATTAAAGTTAAATAAATGTGTTTATTCAGGCAAAATTGCACGGAGTCCCCTGTCTTTTACCTTATTTGCAAAAATGCCCTGCTAGGCCATTGATTTTCGTTTGTTTTCTTTATTTATTAAAAATATCAACTATGCTCCTATAAATGTGTAAAAATATGATTAAATTCATTGTGCCTTGCACTTCAATGTCACGTGTCCATTCTGAATTTTTGGGCATTTTTTTTATTATTTTATAAAAATGAAAAGGAGCCTAAATATTCCCTTTTTAAATGATAAAATACAAAAAAATATAAAAATGTTTCTAAAAATTCCAAAAAAATATATATACAGTATATTTTATCCTATTTTAACTACATACGAAAGGTCACTAAAAATGGAAAAACAAAAATCTTAATGAATCTAAAAACCCCAAAATCTTTGATAAAAATATTAAAAATCCTATAAAAATCCAAAAATACATTTTTCTAATTTATAATTTTATTCATAAAATATCTATATATTATAATTGATTTGGATAATTTTGGAGTTTTTTTTATTTTTAAAATCCAATTCAGTTTCAGCCTGATTATTTAATCCCTTATTTAAGATATCTTTGACTTTAAAAATATAAAAAAAATTAGTAGAAACTCCAGAAATATAATTAAAAATTAGAAAAATATGAAAAACTCGAAAAAAAATTATTTTCTAACGTTTTTCTATGTTTACTAATATTTATAAATATACTTCCATATATTGTGTATATATAGCCTTATATATGCTATATTATTTATAGAAAAGAAAAGGACATATAAAAATATAACAAAAAATTTTTGAAAATACAAAAAACAGAAAATACAAAAAATATAAAACCAAAAAAATAAAAAATAAAAAAATTGATTAAAAAATTAAAAACCTACTAAACGTTCTTGCATATACATGATGAATGACTCGGTTGTATATAAATAACCAAAGGCTACCTGGATTACTCTTTGTGGTGTGACATCTACATGCTTGCTTGCTATGCATCTTATGGTAGAGAAAATAAATTTCAATTCCACATTTTTGCTATTAATTGAATTATGTATATTGTGGGTTGATTGCTGATTAAATCTAAGGTTTTCGTCGGTCACCTCGACGACAGTGCTCCCACCTTGTGTGGAACACATGACCGATGACTATTCTTTAGTTTATCACCTAGGTACTTCATCATATGATTCGATCCCACAGAACTTGTGGTCTGGAGGTGAGACGTGGGCAAAATATGGCCCGTCAGATCCATATGATCTGACTGTCAATGATCTAAGCATTCATCTTAGGATCGCACTTGGCTCCGATGAGCCATCCTCATCTCCCACGCCACCCTTTCAATGCGCTTAGGATCCTTACATTATCATAGAAGGTCAATAGAGCAGTTGGAGTCATGAAGAAGACAAGAGGGAGGTTGGTTCTCCCCCTTGGTGGAAGCTCACTAACCCGATTGCTCTAGAACAGAGCACATGTCAAAGTTTTAGCCGATGAAAGGAAATGTACCTGCAAAATGACAACAGCAACCAAGCGAGTGCATATATGGGTTCGGTAAGGTGAAAGGGATGCTATGAAGCATAGAAAGAGAAAGGCCTAATTGGGTTCATCTCCTCCATGGATGGAGAAAAAGGAAAGAGATGGATAGATGTTGAGATAGGATCTTTGGGTTTTAAGTTGAAATATGAAATAAAATGCATTGTGGTTGTTGCAACCCAAATATCCTTCAACAAACAAACAAAAATTTTTTATTCTCAAGCTGCAAAATTAATTACAAGAGAATAATAAAGTGAGAGAAATTTTTGCTACTTCTTTACCTGTATAGCAACAGGATCAAACTCAGGGAGGCTACAATTCCCGAGGGTTATTCAATTAATTGAAAATCAATTTAAAGAAAAAGGGAATCTCAAATGCAAACTATATTGGTATTTTATGAAATTTTTTGCCTTTTTTATTTTTTATTTTTCTATTTCTAATTTTTTTATTTTCTGATTTTCAAATTTTCATGATTTTGATTTTTGTAATTTTTTATTTTCAAAAATAAGGAACAATATACACAAGGGAAGAAATACGCACACCACACTCTTTTTTTATTTTTAAAAATAGTTAGAAATATCCGAAAAATTATAGAGAAAATATTTTTGGGTATTAAATGTTTTGAAATGTTTTTTTGGAAAATTTTGTAGACTTTCTAGGTTTTTGTATTTTTTCTAAAAATTAAATGATGGCTAAAATGATAATCAGTGCACAACCTAGAGTAATTTGTAACTTCAAAATGTTAAATTGCCCAAAACACATAGAGACTATTTTTATACTAAAATATAGACAAATATCTACAAACAGGAAGTGAAATCATGATTTTTGGATTTTTGTAGAATTTTCTGTGATTGTTCTAAGATATTTAATATTTTTCACTTTTTTTGGGTTTTAGAAAGAATTAATGCACAAATATTGCACAGGAATTAAAAGACAATAAAATAAAACTAATATATTTTTATGGAATTTTTAGAGCAATATTCAAATTTTTATGAATTTTGTAATTTCAGGAAGAGAAAATGACACTGTTTTTTATTTTTTATAATCACAAAGGACAATATAATTCAATGGAAAATTTATACAATGGAGATACACAAATCAGGAGTCTAAATTAGTTTTTTGAGAACTTATTAAACATAGATCACATTTATTCCAATGATAAGAAACATGCAAAATAAAGGTCTGGAATTCATGGACTAAAATGGAATGTTTATAGTTCTGTAAGTAAAATGTAACAAAAAATAAAAATGGAAGAGAAAAGGAAATTACCTAGTAAGAGCGTGCAGTGCACGTGAATTAGTAGAAACTAGAGACTTTATTGCAATTTCAAAAACTTTGGGGGCGTATGCACAATTTTCCTGATTTTTTTATTCCACCTTAGGGTTCATTCCTCACTTCTTCGTTCTTCTCAAGCCAAAAGGAGCATAGGAGGGGAAGGTGGCCGGCGGGCGTGAAGGGCGCCACTTTTTAAGCGTTGGAGGCGACCGCTGTAGCAAAAAAATTGTTTTTTTCTTTTTTAATTATATATGTACTGTAAACAGAATTCAGGAAAAAACTATTTATTTATTTATTTTTCAAAAATAGAAATTGCAGAGATATTTTTTATTTTTATTTTTTGTAAATTCCTGCAAAACAAATGTTAGAAAGAAAAACTATATTTTTTTGTTTTTTTTATTTTTTTTGAATTAAAGAGGACTCAAGTACAATGCATCATCTCTTCTTATTTAAATAATAAAAAAATTGAAAAAGATGTGAATGGGGATCCAGCAAAATGGAAGAATCGAATCCGAGTCTCCGACCACGTGGTCAGAGTTGAGAGATCGTGGGCGAAAGCACGTAAACGTGGAGAGATCAAGAAAATGAGATGAGAAATCGGAATCGAAAGGTGGATCAAAATCGTGATGACGGATTCTAAGATCTAAATAAAAAATAACGATGAAATTAAAATGCGAAAAATTAAAAGATTAATCTAGATGAAAAATAAGATAAAATGGATCTCACCTTAGAAGCAGAAAAGATTGTGATCGCCTCGACGAAGGCCGACTCGCTGTCACCGGATGGCTCAAAGGCTAGGTACCCTTCTGCGATAAGATAGCTCTCGGAGAATGGGCTCCTCTCACCAAAAATTGATCCAGGAATAATCAAGGAAAGGAGACTCGTTAAAAAGAAAATGAAATCCAAAAAAGGAAGATATTTATAAAAGAGGAAGGTATTTAGTGGTGGAATTAATAAAATAAATTAAATAAAAAATGAATTTTTGTTGTTACAAGAATAATAATAATAATAAATAATTATCAAAAATTAAAGAGCCACCTTAATGGTGGCTAATTAAGGTTATTATTAAATTATACACATAGGTATATTTTTATATACAATTAATTAATTAAATGATTAATTTTTGTCACTTTATTTATTTAGTTAATAAAGGCTAATTATTTAATTTTTTTGAGATAGTTATTTAACGAAAAAGTTTATATACATATCATACATACATATAGTACATTATACACATGTACAAATAAGGAAATAATTTTATATGAAACAATTTTTAATTACATTAAATTACTTGTGAACAATATTTATAATTATTAAAAATAAAATATGTAAAAAAATAAATAATAAAATAATAAATAAAATAAATACATGGTCAAATTGCAAAAACCACCCCAGAAAACCGACTTTTCAAACGTAACTCAAAAAATTATGAAACGACAATCATTTTAAAGATAATTTAATTTAGAATACAATGGAAGTGAGTTTGGTTCAATTTGAGTTCATATGGAGCCTGAGTTGGTCTTTCAATTATCGCTTTATGGCTTTTTCGGATGTGGCTACTTTTATCCTGTACATGATTTAATTTTGCAATTATTTTTATTATTTAGGAAACAATTTTATTTACAACTTTTGTTTTCAAAATTACTTAATTTGAGGTAAAATTTATGTGTAAATAAAATAGTATAAGTATACAAATATACATATGAGAGATGAGAAGTATTTACAAAATACATTTTTTTAATTTTATGATTAAGGACCCTATCTCCCCCTACTTTATTCCTGATCGATCAGGTCAAGTCTTGACCTTCTCTTGAGGCTCGGGTCAGCATGTATCTATTACATATATACAGTCTTCTATCTTTGTATTTTCTTTATTTTTCATTTATTTATTTATTTATTTATTTTAGGTTAAAATAGTAATATATGTACAATATTTACACACAGATGCAAGTTAGTATGAATATGGAGTTAGTATTATATACAGGTGTTTTATAAGAGATTTTAAGCTAAAATAAATGAATAAAGATGATGAAATGCAGATTCATCATCCCCCTAAGCCTTACCTTTGCTAGTCCCTTAGAAAACACTTATTTGAAAGAATAAGTGAACAAAAAGAAAAAGAAAGGAAAAATTAAGAAATTAGCACAATATTGAGTATTAAACTTATATTCATAAATTGTAGTATGGAGCTCTGTCATACCTTTGGATTATTAATGTGGCGGACCTTAATGGGAAATGGATTTAAAACCAAACATCCTCTAAGTTCAACAAGACTCCTATTCATGTATCCTCAACAGTCAGATCAAAACAAGTCTACATACACAAATTCTTATGACTATGAATCTTTACTTGTACGGTGTAAGTGAAATATAGCTCGCCATCTCAAAAGTAGCAAAGAAAAGCCTCCCTCAACAAGGTAACTTTAGTCCCCTGATCTAGTAACTCTTTCCTCAAGGAGCGAGGATATTCCCTTCTAAGTTCAAGTATAACCAGCTCAAGAAGAGGAGATGGGGAAAAGAATGGACGGTAAAGTTTAGCTACCTATCCTTGGATGCATGACCAGTGTAGCCAAGTCATCCAGCTGCAAGCATACAAAAATTTTACTTTGAAGCTCTTATTCTTTTTTTTCACTTGTATATACACTCCGGCAAGCATTTTACTTTTCAATCAGGCCTGCCCATTTTTGGAGATTCTGCATTTTTTTCTCTTTTTTTTTGAAAATATACACAAGATGCAGCATGTACATAAGGAGTTTTTCCTCTTGAGCTAGTAGACTATCCCTCTTTTGAAGCATTATTGCAACCCCATAGCATCCTGTCATTAGACCTCAACATCGCTAGACCAGGTTGAGACGCACTTCCCTCCCTAGAGGAGGACGAGAGGTTTCGCCTAGATGTACTACCCCCATATGCTACCCTAATCCAGAAGATTATGCCTCCTCACTACCTCCTCCATAAAAAGCTACATGTAGAGTGCTTGTCCAAGATAAGCCATGGTCTGAAAGAATCATGCATGTGTTGTTAAATATTCCACTTAGACTAATCAAGATGACATATGAACATAGTTTTATGGACTCAAAGAATTAAGTCACTAGGACTTGAAAATTCTTAACTTCAGTTCTTATAAGGTTCCTCTAAAATTAAGTGGATTAAGGTCCAACTAAGCCCCATTCTTCAACTTTATTCTCTACTTAGTTTAAATGTCAATACTATCTTGAAAAATGCACGTGCAAAGGCATGAAATATATACGATGCAAAAAGAAAGCAATTTTTTTGTTTTTGAAACAATTTTCTAATTTTGAACTTTTTATGGATTTTTTTGGAAAGAAAAGAAATGATGCACGTGTGACAAGAAAGAATTGTTTTGAATTTTAATTATGCCAATTTTTATAGACTTTTGGCTTTGTAGTTTTTAGGGATTTTTTTAAGGGGAAAAGGGTTAGTAAAATATATACAAGTATATACAAGGATTTTTTTGTTTTTGTTGTTCTTTTTTTTGGTTTTGTTTTGTTTTGTTTTTTTAAGGTGATCAAAGTCTAGATATACACATGTGGATTTTACGAATTTATATACATATTCCTAAAAATAAATATATTTAAAAGTACGAGTTATGTCTAAAGTATATATACAATATCTACGACACCCCCCTTTACTTAGCTCGAACTATGTCCTCATAGTGATCAGAGAGCAGCAAAGGAAGACATAACTCATCCTAAATACAGAAAAGTGAAAAGACTACTATGCTACAATGAATCAAAGAGAAAATCAAAAGAATAGAAGTCGGTGATCCCCCCTATACTTAGGAGCAAGTAATCCTAATTATAAAAGACTGTACAACGGGTAAAAAACGATGCAGAGAATGTACGAACTCAAAATTACAAAAAAAATGATATGAACAACATCACCCACCTCCATACTTAGGGTAGAGTATCTCTAAGTATAGGAAACAATAGGAGTGATAAACAGGATGAGTATGAACAACACAAATCATTTACCCCCTCTATACTTAGGACAAAACAAATCCTAAGTATAGCATATATGCACACACACGGAAAAGGGGTGAATGATAAAACGTAAGAAGAAATAATGAAACAAAAGGATATACAAAAGTAATGGATGTACAATGGTCAAGAAGGTCAAAAGCGAACATTCTTGCAGGATCATTGAGGTATTGATCTGACAAGTCATAGGTCGATATTGGGGTCATCATTAGACATAAACTAATCAGGATCGACCAAGAATGTATCCTAAGAAGTCTTACAATGTGCAGGCACGAATCGGTTAGTGGAAGTACTGTGGTCATGTCCTGCCTGGGAAGTCTCGCAAATATCAAAGTAAAAAGGCTTGAAATCATTATCAGAAAAAGTAAGATCAATTCCATCCTGGAGAGCCTCTATTGGATCATCATCTTCATCAAAAGGCCCAAATTCCTTTATAAAAGCAATCAAATCAAATTTGGCCTTATCAATCTCATCTAAATCAAGGTTGTTAGGAATGAACTCATTAGTGAAAGTAGTCAAATCATGTCTGTCCTATCTAGTCCCAAAGTCTGCCTTCTGCTCTAGGGTGTCTATCGTGTAAATCCTGTGGATGTCATCAATGCATCGCCACATACCAGAAGGGGAAACTCCAAGGTCTATGCTTTCAAATTCTTCCTCCATGAAGAGGAATTCTTGGGTCTTCGTATCATCCAACATAGAGAAGAATCTCTGATATTATCATCAAGGTCAAGGTCCTTGAGGTTGGCTAACAAGGGAACACTTTCATGGGATGCAGATTTCTGGTCAGTAATGGGTGTCGTGATCAACACATCGCTCCCTACATCAGAACGGAAGTGAATCTCTCCTAATCCATAATCAATAACAGCTCTTGTAGAGGTGAGGAAAGGTCGTCCCAGGATGATTGGAGAGTGCTCCACAGGGGTAGAGGTCTCCATGGTCAATACGACAAAATTAGACATGAAATTCTTGCCATGAATAAGAATGACAACATTTTCTAGAATACCCTTCAGCCTCTTGATAGATCCATCAGCAAATTGAACTATCATCCTTGTTTTCTTGAGAGGCCCAAGATGAAGAGACTGTACCATTATTGATTGACGCACCGTCGTCAAGAAGAGTGTTATCACAAGAATAATCAGATATGGAGCAACTCACAAGAGGTGTGGCAGTGTTCCCTTTCTTAGAATGTGGACGGTGAGAGATGGCGTAGTCAATGGCCATTCTCAAGATGTGACGCTCAGATCTACTCCTCCGCTTTCTCTTCTTATGTTGAGGAGCAGATAAATGGGTCATAGCCTGGTAAAGTGGGACTTTAATGATCTCATGAAGGGTAGCCACCACTTCTGGTTCAGTCAACATTTTTTGAATTTTTGGACCTCCTCCATACAAGGGAGGAGATCGGAATCAGCATATACACAAGTATTGCTAAGAGCAGTCTGTATAGTGGAATCTTCAGGGTCAAGGGTGTTAATTAAGCTTTTATGATGTTTTAATTATTTGAATTATGAACAAGTCATTGCAACCCAATTAAGCGTCAACGAACAAATAATTTTATTTTATTTTCTTCTCTCGTCGTAAAATAATTACAGAAAATAATGTGTAGCAAGAGAAATTTTTTTGCTACTCATTTACCTGTATAGCAGACAGGATCAAACTCAGGGAGGCTACAATTCCTGAGGGTTATTCAATTAATAAAAAAATCAATTAAAAAAAACAGGAATCTCAAAGGCAAACTATCCTTGGTTTTTGTGGATTTTTATCTTTTAAACTTTTTATTTTTTTTATTTTTTTATTTCTATTTTTATTTTCTAATTTTAAATTTTTTTGTCATTATAATTTTGCATTTTTTTTAATTTCAAATAACGATAATATGCACAAGATAAGAACTACACACATCGAACAATTTTTGTGTTTTTCAATTATATCAAAAATGATCAGAAAAATTCAGAGAAAATATTGTTGGGTTTTAAATATTTTGAAATGTTTTTGGGAATTTTTGTAGAATTTCAGATGTTTTTTGTATTTTTTCTAAAAATCAAACAGTGACAAAAATGAGAAACAGTGCATAACCTGGAGTAATTTTGCAATTTAAAAATATTTTAAGTGCCCAAAACTCCTAGAAATAATTTTTATGATAAAATAGGAAAAAATATCTAGAAACAAGGACTAAAATCATGATTTTTGGATTTTTTTTAGAATTTTTTATGATTTTTATAAGATTTTTAGTATTTTTAATTTCTTTCGGGTTTTGTAAAGAGTTAATGCGTAAAATTTGGATAGAAATTAAAAGATAATAAAATAAAACTACTCTATTTTTTTGGAATATTTAGAGAAATATTTGAATTTTTAGGAATTTTCGAATTTTAGATGGAGAAAAAGACACTGTTTTTTATTTTTTAATAATAAGAAATGATGACAAAATGCAATGAAAAAATTATGCTAGAAAGATAATCACATCATGAACACATCATGATTTTTAGAGATTTATGGATCAAGGAAAACATTTATTTAAACATGAAAAGCAAGCAAAGTCAAGTCTGGAATTGAAGGACTAGTTTGCAAATATTCAAAGTTTTACAACCAAAATTAATAAGGAATAAATAAGAGGGAGGAAAGTGTAATTTATCGAATGAAAGTGTGCCATGTACGTGATTTGTTGGAGCAAGGTTCTTTTTGAAATTTCAGAAAATCTTAAGGGCAAAGTTGTAATTTTACCAATAATTTAATACCCTAGGGTTCCTTAACTTCTCTTTGTTTCTTCAAGTTGGGAGGGGCAAGAGATGATGCCGCCCCTATCCTCTTCTCCATGCCCAAGATACGACGGCGTAGTTCTGGCAGCGAGCTGCGTTGGGATTCATGTAGAGGGTATCAATGGCGTCGCGGTGGAGATCGCAGCCGTGGTGCGCAGGCTGCGATCGGCGGAGTGCGACACATGCCCTCACGCGACCGGTCGGAGAGGCGATCTAGTGGTGACGTGCGACCTCGCATGGCGGATGGAGGTCCAAATCGTCGAGGTGCAGAGACTCACGGTTGCCGCACAATGGGGTCGTGCGGTGGCATTGAGGAGCGGCGACGCTACATTAGCGCTGGAGGTGTGACGGCGGGCAGAGGCTTCGGCCGAGGGTGGAGTTGATAGCGATCTGCTGAAGGGGCGGTGAGGAAAGGCCGTCCTAGGATGATTGGAGAGTGCTCCACAGGGTTAGAGGTCTCCATAGGCAATACGACAAAATTAGACGTGAAATTCTTACCCTGAATAAGAATGACAACATTTTTTAGAATACCCTTCGGCCTCTTGATAGATCCATCAGCAAATTGAACTATCATCCTGGTTTTCTTCAGAGGTCCAAGATGAAGAGACTGTACCATAGAGAAGGGTATTATATTTATTGACGCACCGCCGTCAAGGGGAGTGTTATCACAAGAATAATCAGATATGGAATAACTCACAAGAGGTGTGGCAGTGTTTCCTTTCTTAGAATGTGTACGGAGAGAGATGTTGTAGTCAATGGCCATTCTCAAGATATGATGCTCAGATCTACTCCTCCGCTTTATCTTCTTGTGTTGAGGAGCAGATAAATGGGTCATGGCCTGGTGAAGTGGGGCTTTAATGATCTCATGAAGGGTATCCACCACTTCTGGTTCAGTCAGCATTTTTTTGAATTTTTGGACCTCCTCCATACAAGGGAGGAGATCGAAATCAGCATATACACAAGTATTGCCAAGAGCAGTCTGTATAGCGGAATCCTCAGGGTCAAGGGTGTTAATTGAGATTTTATGGGTTTTTAATTATTTGAATTATGAACAAGTTGTTGTAACCCAATTAAGTGTCAACGAACAAATAATTTTATTTATTTTCTTCTCTCCTCGAAAAATAATTACAGAAAATAACGTGGAGTAAGAGAATTTTTTTTGCTACTTATTTACCTGTATAGCAGACTGGATCGAACTCAGGGAGGCTACAATTCCATGGGGTTATTCAATTATGAAAAAAATCAATTAAAAGAAAAAGCAGGAATCTCGAAGGCAAACTATCTTTAGTTTTTGTGGATTTTTATATTTTATATTTTATATTTTTTTATTTCTATTTTTATTTTCTATTTTTCAAATTTTTTGTGATTTTAATTTTACATTTCTTAATTTAAATAACGATAATATGCACAAGATAATAACTACGCACATCGAACAATTTTTGTGTTTTTCAATTATATCAAAAATGATCAAGAAAACCCAGAGAAAATATTTTTGGGTTTTACATATTTTGAAATGTTTTTGGAAATTTTTGTAGAATTTTCAGATGTTTTTTTGTATTTTTTCTAAAAATCAAACAGTGATAAAAATGTGAAGCAGTGCATAGCCTGGAGTAATTTTGCAACTTAAAAATATTTTAAATGCCCAAAACTCCTGGCAATTATATTTTCATGATAAAAAAGGAACAAATATCTACAAACAAGGACTGGAATTACGATTTTTGGATTTTTATAGAATTTTTATGATTTTTATAAGATTTTTAGTAATTTTAATTTCTTTGGGTTTTGTAAAGAGTTAATGCACAAAATATTGATAGAAATTAAAAGACAATAAAATAAAACTACTCTAATTTTTTTTGGAATATTTAGAGAAATCTTTGAATTTTTAGGAATTTTCGAATTTCAGACGGAGAAAAATACATTGTTTTTTATTTTTTAATAATAAGAAATGATGACAAAATGCAATGAAAAAATTATGCTAGAAAGATAACCACATCATGAACATATCATGATTTTTTAGAGATTTATGCACCAAAGAAAACATTTATTTAAATATGAAAAGCAAGCAAAGTCAAGTCTGAAATTGAAGGACTAGTTTGCAAATATTCAAAGTTTTACAACCAAAATTAACGAGGAATAAAAAAGAGGAAAGAAAGTGTAATTTACCCAATGAAAGTGTGTCGTGTACGTGATTTGTTTGGCAGGGGTTCTTTTTGAAATTTCAGAAATCTTCTGGGCAAAGTTGTAATTTTACCAATAATTTAATACCCTAGGGTTCCTTAGCTTCTCTTTGTTTCTTCAAGTTGGGAGGGGCAAGGGATGATGCCGCCCATATCCTCTTCTCCATGCCCAAGCTACGATGGTGCGGTTCTGGCAACGAGCTGCGTTGGGCTTCATGTAGAGGGTATCAATGGCATCGTAGTGGAGGTCGCGGCCGTGGTGCGCGGGCTGCGATTGGTGGAGGGTGACATATGCCCTCGCGTAACCGTCTAGAGAGGAGATCTGGTGGTGACGTGCAGGATGGAGGTCCAAGCGGCGGAGGCGCAGAGAATCGTGATTGTCGGCATGATGGGGTCGTGCGGTGGTGTTGAGGAGCGACGACGCTACCTTAGCGCGGGGGGTGTGACGGCGGGCGGAGGCTTCGACCAAGGGTGGAGTTGACGGCGATCTGGATGAAGGGGCATTGAGGAAAGGCCGTCCCAGGATGATTGGAGAGTGCTCCACAGGGGTAGATGTCTCCATGGGCAATAAAACAAAATTAGACGTGAAATTCTTGCCCTGAATAAGAATGACAACATTTTCTAGAATACCCTTCGGCCTCTTGATAGATCCATCAGCAAATTGAACTATCATCCTGGTTTTCTTGAGAGGCCCAAGATGAAGAGACTGTACCATAGAGAAGGGTATTATATTGATTGACGCACCGTCGTCAAGGAGAGTGTTATCACAAGAATAATCAGATATGGAGCAACTCACAAGAGGTGTGGCAGTGTTCCCTTTCTTAGAATGTGGATGGTGAGAGATGACGTAGTCAGTGGCCATTGCCAAGATGTGACGCTCAGATCTACTCCTCCACTTCCTCTTCTTGTGTTGAGGAGCAGATAAATGGGTCATGGCTTGGTGAAGTGGGGCTTTAATTATCTCATGAAGGGTAGCCACCACTTCTGGTTCAGTCAACATTTTTCTGAATTTTTGGACCTCCTCCTTACAAGGGAGGAGATCGGAATCATCATATACACAAGTATTGCCAAGAGCAGTCGGTATAGTGGAATCCTCAGGGTCAAGTGTGTTAATTGAGCTTTTATGGGGTTTTAATTATTTGAATTATGAACAAGTCGTTGCAACCCAATTAAGCGTCAACGAACAAAAAAGTTTATTTTTGTTTCTTCTCTCGCCGCAAAATAATTACAGAAAATAATGTGGAGCAAGACAATGTTTTTTGCTACTTATTTACTTGTATAGCAGATAGGATCGAACTCGGGGAGGCTACTATTCCCGAGGGTTATTCAATTAATCAAAAAATCAATTAAAAGAAAAAGCAGGAATCTCAAAGGCAAACTATCCTTGGATTTTGTGGATTTTTATCATTTAAATTTTCTTATTTTTTAAAACTTCTTTTATTTCTATTTTTTATTTTCTGATTTTCAAATTTTCAGTGATTTTAATTTTGCAATTTTTTAAATTTCAAATAACGATAATATATGCAAGACAAGAACTACGCACATCGAACTATTTTTGTGTTTTTCAATTATATCAAAAATTATCAAAAAAATCCAGAGAAAATATTTTTGGATTTTAAATATTTTGAAATGTTTTTGATATTTTTTGTAGAATTTTCAGATTTTTTTGTATTTTTCCAAAAATCAAATAGTGAGAAAAATGAGAAACAATGCATAGCCTGGAGTAATTTTACACCATAAAAATATTTTAAGTGCCAATAACTCTTGGAACTTATTTTTATGATATAGGAATAAATATATACAAACAGGGACTGAAATCACGATTTTTGGATTTTTATAGATTTTTTTATAATTTCTATAAGATTTTTAGTATTTTCAATTTCTTTGGGTTTTGTAAAGAGTTAATCCGCGAAATTTGGATAGAAATTAAAAAACAATAAAATAAAACTACTCTGATTATTTTGGAATATTTACAGAAATATTTGAACTTTTAGGAATTTTTGAATTTCAGAAAGAGAAAAAGACACTGTTTTTTTTAATAATAAGAAATGAAGACAAAATGCAATGAAAAAATTATGCTAGAAAGATAATCACATCATGAACATATCATGATTTTTTAGAGATTTATGGACCAAGGAAAACATCTATTTAAATATGAAAAGCAAGCAAAGTCAAGTATGGAATTGAAGGACTAGTTTGCAAATATTCAAAGTTTTACAACCAAACTTAACAAGGAATAAATAAGAGGGAAGAAAGTGTAATTTACCCAATGAAAGTGTGTCGTGGACGTGATTTGTTGGATCAGGGGTTCTTTTTGAAATTTCAGAAACCTTCAAGGCAAAGTTGTAATTTTTCCAATAAGTTAATACCCTAGGGTTCCTTAGCTTCTCTTTGTTTCTTCAAGTTGGGAGGGGCAAGGGGTGCCGCCGCCCCTATCCTCTTCTCCACGCACAAGCTGCGACGGCGCGGTTCTAGCAGCGAGCTGCGCTGGGCTTCACATGGAGGGTATCAATTGCGTCGTGGTGGAGGTCGCATCCATGGTGCCGGGTTGCGGTCGGCGGAGGGCGACACACGCCCTCGTGCGACCGGCTGGAGAGGCGGTCTAGTGGTGATGTGCTGCCTCGCGTAGCGGATGGAGGTCGAAGCGATGGAGGCGTGGGGACTCGCGGTTGTCGGCACGATGGGGTCGCACGGTGGCGTTTAGGAGCGGCGACGCTACTTTAGCATTGGAGGTGTGACGACGGGCGGTGGCTTCGACCGAGGGTGGAGTTGACGGTGATTTGGCTGAAGAGGTAGTGCCACAGGTGGTTGTGGCGGTTCCAGGCTGGAGGGGCGGAGCGCGATCGCGCAGTGGATTCGCGGTTGGTGGCGTCGTTGTCGCCGGCAACTTCCTTTTTTATTTATTTTTTTATTAATTTTTTTAGTTTTTTAATGTAAACAGTAATGAAAAAACTTTTTTATTTTTTTATTTTGTAAATCCGAAATAGATAAATTAAAACAGAAAATAAATAATGTTTTTTTTATTTTTATCATATTTTTTAGATTGTCCTGCATAACAAATGTTAGAGAGAAAGAAAGAAAATATACTTTTTATTTGTTTTTTTATATAAATTTTATTTATCAACAAATTTGGACGTGAGCATGATGACTCGGTCCCAAATCAAAACGAAGATGCGAATGGGGATCCGGCGAAAAATGAGGAATGGATCCAAGTCTCCGACCACCGTGTGCGGCCGAGGTTTAGAGATCGTGGAAGGTAGAAAAGAACGTGAGTAGATTGAGAGGTGAAACGGAAAATTGAGTTGGTGGCGGATCAAATCGTGATGCTTTTTAATATATAAAAAAAATGACGATGAAATAAAGAGCGAAAAATAAAACTAAGGTTAATCTAGATGAAACACGAGAAGAAAATGATGGATCTCACCTTAGGAGGAGAAAAGACCTTGATCACCTCGACGAAGGCCGACTCGCTGTCACCGGACGGCTCGGAGGCTAGGCACCCTTCTGCGACAAGAAGACTCTCGGAGATCAGGCTCCTCTCACCAAAGATTGATTGAATTAAAATGATGGAGAAGGAGCCATATAAATAGAAAAGATAATGGAGTTTGAAATTTGAATTTTGTTTCAATTTTTGGATGAAGATAACACATAAGATATAAGCCGACTACTAAGCCGTGCTCCCCGGCAACGGCGTCATTCTGATGACTCAAAATCCCACGATCGGGTTAAGGTATAAATAAGGTCGTTGCGACCCGAACCACGAGGCTAAGTTGATCATGAAAAAGTAAGACCATCAATCAAAATAAATCAACAAATCAGGTCAAATAGCGGTCTCGCTATTTTATTTTACTTGATTTAGCTACCAGGGTCGAACACAATGAGCACGGAATGCATGGGCTGCGAAGTAGTCGGGAATCAAAAATAAAAGAAATAAAATATTTTTGGTGGATTTTTATATTTTTTAATTTTTTGTAACTTTTATAATCAAGAAAATGAATAAAAGAACTCAAAAGGCCTAATCAAACAATTATTTCCAGAAGCAAAAATGGTCAAAAAATTAAAATAATTTTTTTGGGTTTTGAAAATATTCAAGTGTTTTTAATATTTTTCTTGGATTTTTCTGATTTTTAGGTGATTCTATAAAAATGAAATAAGGCTAAAAACAAGAAACAGTGTGCAACAAGAATCTAGTGGCTATTTAAAAATACCTAAGTAGCTTATAAAATTCCAGAAATAATTTTATTGTAAACTAGAAATAAAAATCTAACTAAGGAAACTGAAATTGCATTTTTTTAATTTCTTAAGAATTTTTACTGATTTTTTCTAAGTTTTTTAGTGTTCTTCAATTTTTAGAGATTTTATAAATCCAAAAACAATAAAAATTTGACAGAAGCAAAAGCAAATCAAAACACAGAAACATGAATATTTTTGGATTTTTTAGAGGATTTTTAGTATTTTTAATTGATTTTTAGAACTGGACATAGGCAAATTTTGAGGTTTTCAATTATTAAAAATATCAAATTAAAACAAAACCAACCCAAAAATTCAAAGAAATTTTTACCCTGTGGCAGGAGCAAACGTGTCCAACTTTCCTGAAGTTTGGACAAAATTTGCTATTTATTCCAACCAATCAAAGACTCACAGCACACAAGGACCTAGTTGCAAGGAAAATAGTTTCCATGGGCCAAACAATAACACGCGTCAAAAGTGTAGGGCTGAATATGCAAAAAGCCCAAAGCCGCACGAGGTCGGCACGTGAAGCACACAAGCAGGATATAAGTGCAATTCTTATTTATAAAAGTTCAAACAATAACTACAATAAAGCTCAGGTAGAAATGTGCAATTAACCAGATAGCACGTGAGAGACCACGTGAGGCTAATATAGAGGGACTAAAGTGTAAATTTTGAAACTATAAGGTCCTAAGTGCAAATTATCCAAAATAAAAATAACTACAAAAATATTTACAGGACTACGAAATAAATGCAAAAAGCAAGGAGGGCCTAAGTGTAAATTACCCTTCTTATTACAGATCCAACGGCTGAGGATTCTTCACTTATGATCGGACAGCTTAGAGCTTCTGATAACCCTTCGACGATGGACATGCGAGATCTGATCCTCAGATGGATCCAACGGACGAGAGCTCCCTGTAGATGGATGGTCATGATCAGAACTGGGGGATGCTTCGATCCGACAGCGGAGAAGCTCCCTGGAAGAACGGCGAAGAACTCGCCACCGGCGAGCTTCGCTCGATCGATACGAGCTGTCGGAGCATCCTCCGGAGCTGCTAGGATGGGAAAAACGATGCTGGAGACGGTCCGCAGCTGCTGATATGCTCCGATGAGGCCGGGGACACCTGGAATGCTCCGACGATGCGAGGGACCTGGAGCTCCTGTGCTTCAGTGTTCGAACCTCCAGATGAGGTCCTCTGGCATCCAAACCTGCACAGAAAGACTGCTCGGTCGAAGGCAAAGTGCCTTGACCCGTTAATGCGCGAAATGGAGTGGAGGATGAGGAGGGGCGTAGCCCTCTGATGAGGCGACGAAAGAGGAGGGCTGATGTCCTGTTCCTAGGCGAATCAGGGGGAACGGAGGGGCGTAGAAGGTGGAGAGAGGTCTCGTGGAGATGATGAGGTCGTCGGTCCAACAAATGGATGGTCTGATCATGAAGGATGGCCCTATGACGGCTGGTTGACCGAAAATCGAAAAAGTCGAAATCAAAGCAAACTAAAGGTTGTCGAATCTACCTGGTGGAGGATATCGTTTGTGCTGGAGGTCGGGAACCTACAGGGATCTTTGCCTCAATAGATCGATGTCTCCAGAGACTCGAGCTCACCTCACGGCGGAGCACGGCGAGAAGCTCGCCAGACCTAAGGCTAGAGGCCTTGAATCCTCGCTACACACTCCCACTCGCTCGCTGTCACTCAAGGAGGAGAATGGAGCTCCCAGGAGACGAAGGCAACGGTCAAAGATCCAAAAAAAGTTGCGGCTCAAGGAAGCTATATGCTCAACGAGGTCCGAGAAGATGGGGGCTCGGGTGCGCAATCCAAGGAGCGGATCCCTAAAGGTGACATCGAGCGTGTGACTTGGATCCTTCCTCAGTATTCGGAGCCTCAATCGAGAGGAATGGTGAACGGACCAGTTCAGGAAAAATCGGAGAAAGTCGGGCGTAAACTGAATCCACGAAGGAGGTGGTCCACGGGGGCAGTTGACCGGGGTCAACAATCCACCCTGGACCAATCAGAAAATAGGGAATAGAAAAGATTTGTAAAATGAATAAAAAATAGAAAATGATTATATTTTAAAATATTTTCAAAATTAAAAATGTTTATTAATTTTCAAATTATTTTTTAGTGATTTTTATTTATTTTTACAAAAAAAAATTATGATATATACAATATATTATATTATATATAGGTATAAAATACCTATGTATTTTATATTATTATTTTTTTTCTTATTTTTGTACAACTACTCCAATTTATATTTTATTTATTTACAACATAAAATTTAGAGTATAAAATAGTTTTTATTTTATTTTTATTGATTATTTACAAGATGAAATAAATAGATATATTATTCATATATACATGTATTATCTACAAGGGGCTAGAGAGAGAATTTTATTTTTATTTTATTTTTCTAATTTTTGTTTTATTTTTAGAAATATATACAAGGTAATAAAAACACATTTTTATTTGATTTTTGTGAAATTAAAATATATACATAAAAAGGTGTATGTGCAAGGTGGAGTGGCCCTATCTCTCTCTACTTATTTTATTTGCCAATCAGGCCAATGCTTGGCCTTCCCTTGGGTTTGGGTCACTCGATATTTATTATAAATATCTCCTTCTTTTTCTTTAGTCTTTATTCTTTTATTTTTGCATAAATACATGCTAATTATTGATATTTAACAAAAGCATGCCTAATGTTAATTTATTGTATTTACAACTATATGCATGGTATTTTGCCAAGATTTTTAGCTAAAATAAAAGAATAAAGAGTTATGAATGAGTATTCATCAACGGGCCACTCTCTCGCTGCAGATAAATCAAACAAGGAGGGGGTGACTCTCCCCAAAACAATGATTTTTCGTTACGTTTATTCTAGGGTCGAGTTTTCTTTAACAATCCCAGTTTTAGGCAGTAGTCACTTGGTTTGAGTATTTTCAATAAATTGCCTACGGAGTGTCCAATTTCCTTTTTAATTTTTGTGAGTGAAAATAAGGAAGGAGATTGAAAATGCCAATGCGCGATTAAATACAATGATGCATGCAGGAGTTAGAGATGCATACCTTGTCGCCAGCACTCTACATGCAAGTGATCCATGCAGAATTTAAATAAAGAAAAATAAACTATCCTAAATGATGCACGTGAACCATCCTAATAATAACTTCTATTAGAATAAGTTAATTTGACTAAGTCCAAATTACGCTCTACTCTATAGGTACAGAAATTCTTGTTTAGGGCTTTGGACCTAATTAATTACTTAGCACAAGCAAACTATTTAAATAAATCAAAAGTTGGCTCATGAAATCTGCATGAAACAAAAAAAACAATAAAAACAAAAACCGATGAGGTCCCCCAAGTGCACTGGCACTTGGTGAAACAAACCCCACAAACAAAGTTTGAAGTATCCTTTTACAAATGTAAAAATAAATACAGGAAAAATTCTGTGAATTTTTCTTTTTTTTTCGGTCTCCCAATTTCTTCTCCTTTTCTCACACTCTACTGCGGCACGGTGAAGAATCAAGTCGCCTTTGCTCTACTCAGGTGCACTGACTCTCCTAAGAAAATTGCCCTCGCTCGTCTGGCCCTCGCTATAAAGAGGAAACAGAAAGTATGTAAGAGACACAAGTATATGAAAATATGAGCACAATTGAATAAATTAAATACATTGAATATGAACAATGAATAAATGTCGAAAAATAATGACAAAAATGTACAACCAAGAGTAGCATGTCAAAAGAGAAACCTAACTACCCTTACTGTACCTCCCCGGCAACGGCGTCATTTTCTTGACACGAGATCTCGGGTTTTTAAATCAAGATATGAAATTAAATGATGTGGTCATTGCAAACCAAATAATCTCGCAATAAACAAAAAATATTTTTTTATTTTCTGAAGCCCAAATAATTATAGAAAAATGTAGTAAGAGAAATTTTTGCTATTTAATTTACATGTATAGCAACAGGATCGAACTCAGGGAGGCGACAATTCCCAAGGGTTATTCAATCCAATGAAATAAATCAATGGAAGAATGAAGGAATCTCAATGTACACTACTCTTGGTTTTTTACAAGATTTTTGTCTTTTTAATTTTTCTAAATTTTTTTATTTTCTGATTTTTACTTTTTAATGATTTTAATTTTTTTATTTTCAAAAATAAGTAACAATATGCACAAGAGAAGAAATACGCACACCACACTCTTTTTGTATTTCTCAAAATAGTCGGAAATATCCAGAAAAATATAAAGAAAATATTTTTTAGTTTTAAATTCTTTGAAATATTTTTTTAGAAATTTTTTTAGAATTTTTAGATGTTTTTATATATTTCTAAAAATTAAATAGTGGCAAAATGATAAACAGTGCACATCATGGAGTAATTTGCAACTTAAAAATACTTTAAGTGCCCAAAACATCTGTGATTATTTTTTTAAAAATATAGACAAGTGTCTACAAAAAGGAAGTGAAATCACGATTTTTGGATTTTTGTAGAATTTTCAGCGATTTTTTAGATTTTTTAAAATTTTCAATTTTTTGGGTTTTGAAAAGAATTAATGCATAAAAATTGGATATGAATTAAAAGATAATAAAATAAAACTAATATATTTGTTTGGAATTTTTAAAGAAATATTCAAATTTTTATGAATTTTTTAATTTCAGGAAGAGAAAATGATATTGTTTTTTATTTTTTAAGATCACAAAGGACAATAAAATGCAATGGGAAATTTATACAATGGAGAGACACAAATCAAGAGTCTTGCTGGAAAGTAGAGACTTTATTGCAATTTCAAAAACTTTGGGGGGCGTAGGCACAATTTTCCCGAATTCTTTTATTCCTCCTTAGGGTTCATTCCTCATTGCTTCGTTCTTCTCAAGCCAAAAGGAGCACATGAGGGGAAGGTGGTCATCGGGAGTGAAGAAGCCACGATAGGCGCCACTTGTGGAAGTGCTGGAGGTGACCGCTATTGCAAAAAAAATTGTTTTTAATTATATATATATATTGTAAACAGAATCGAGAAAAAACTTATTTATTTATTTATTTTCAAAAAAAATTGTAGAGATATTTTTTTATATATTTTTTATTTCTATTTTTCGGTAAATTCTTGCAAAGCAAATGTTAGAAAGAAAGACTATTTTTTTATTTTTTATTTTTTTGAAATAGAAGAGGACTCAAGTACAATGCATCATCTCTGCTTATTTAAATAATAAAAAATTAAAAAAAATGTGAATGGGGATACGGTGAAATGGAAGAATCGAATCCAAGTCTTCGACCATCGTACGTGGTCGGAGTTGAGATATTGTGGGCGAAAGCACATGAACATGGAGAGATGGAGAAAATGAGATGAGAAATCGGAATTGAAGGTGGATCAAAATTGTGATGATGGATTCTAAGATCTAAATAAAAAATGACGATGAAATTAAAATACGAAAAATTAAACTAAGATTAATCTAGATGAAAAATAAGAGAAAATGGATCTAACCTTAGGAGCGGAAAAGATGATCGCCTCGACTCGCTGTCATCTGATGGCTCGGAGGCTAGATACCCTTCTACGACAAGATAGCTCTCGGAGAATGGGCTCCTCTCACCAAAGATTGATCCAGGAATAATGAAGGAAAGGAGACCTGTTAAAAAGAAGATGTATTCCAAAAAAAGGAAGATATTTACAAAAGAGGAAGGTGTTTAGTGGTGGAATTAATAAAATAAATAAAATAAAAAATGAATTTTCGTTATTACAATAATAATAATAATAATTACTTGTTACCAAAAATTGAAGAGCCACCTTAATGGTGGATAATTAAGGTAATTATTGAATTATATACATATGGTATATTTTTATATACAAATAAATAACTAAATGAATTATTTACATTACTTTATTTATTTAATTAATAAAGGTTAATTATTTAATTTTTTTGAGATAGTTATTTAAATTAAAAGTGTATATACATATGATACATACATATAGTACATTATACACATGTACAAATAAGGAAATAATTTTATATAATTTTTTATTTACTTTAAATTACTTGTGAACAATATTTGTAATTATTAAAAATATAATATGAACAAAAACAATAAAAAAGTTAATACAATAAATACATGTTCAAATGGCAAAAACCACCGAAAAAAACCGATTTTCAACCGTAACTCTAAAAATTATGAAACCATAGCCATTTTAAAGATAATTTAACTTAGAATACATGTGAAGTGAGTTTGGTTCAATTTGAGTTCATATGGAGCCGAAATTAGTCTTTCAATTATTGCTTTATGGCTTTTTCCGGATGTGGCTACTTTTATTCTATACATGATTTAAATTTGTAATTATTTTTATTATTTAGGAAATATTTTTATTTACAACTTTTATTTTGAAAATTACTTAATTTGAGGTCAATTTATGTACAAATAAAATAGTTTAAGTATATAAATATACACAGGATAGATGAGAAGTTATTACAAAATATTTTTTTGAATTTTCTGATTAAGGACCCTATATCCCCCTACTTTATTCCTGGTCGATCAGGTCAAGTCTTGACCTTCTCTCGGGATTCGGGTCAGCCTGTATCTATTACATATATACAACCCTCTCTCTTTTTTTATTTCATTTATTTCTTTCATTATTTATTTTAGGTTAGAATAGTAATATATGTACAATATTTACACACAGATGCAAGTTAGTAAGAATATGGAGTTAGTATTATATACAGGTATTTTATAAGGGATTTTAAGCTAAAATAAATGAATAAAGATGATGAAATGCAGATTCATCACTAGAGTATTTGAGGAAAGGGGGAGATGAATGGACCCACCCACAAGCATCACCGATGCATGTTTGAGGTTTGGAAGTCATTGAATCAGAGAAAGTACTTATGTGCAATGCAGGATAATTCAAAGAAAAAATATAAAAAAATAAAAACCTAATTTACCTAGAATTGAAGACGACGCATGGGTGAAGGAATCATATGTTCTATAGGTTCTTGAGGACCTCTGGGTTTCGCTTGAGGAGGATGGTAGGCCTCGAAGCTCGAATGGTCGCAGTGGCGACCGTGACATGGCATCTTCTAGCCAAGGGTCAACATCAGAGGTCGAGCCTATTTTCTCTCATCAGACCACTCTCTTTCTGTCATTAAGGGGTGGTGATGGCTAAGGGTCGCTTCCCATAAATGTGGATGGGTAGAAAATTTGCTGATGGTTGAGTATTTGAAGGTGAAGGTAGTGGCGGTTTTTGCATCCAGGAAATGGTTTCAACCACCTCCAGTTAGAAGGGAGACTAGCAATAGGGTTAATTAGGTGGTTCGTGTGAAGAGAAATTGTGAGGTGAAGAGGTTGGCGATGAAACTGAAGGAAGTGGAATAAGGAGGGGGGAGAAAAGTGAGGGAAGTTAGGGAGTTACCAATGCTCGCACCCTTTGGAGGATGAGAGATGGAGGTTTGGGATGACTCCCCAACCATATGATGAAGATATAAAGGATTTTCGTAGGGCAAAGGCAGACGATCTTGATCATTTTGACCAGATGATCAAGTGGACAGAATCTAAGGCGGAAAAGATGGAGTTTGGGGTGTCTAATCAATCAAGATCAAATGGTTGTGGATTAAGGCGTGTAAGGACAAAAGGCCGGATACGTGGTTGAAGCAACTGGCGGACGTGGCCCTATCAATATTCAAAGATACGAATAAATCAAAGATTAATATAAATATAATAGTTAGTAATAAAATTAGAAAAAGTTTCAACATGAAATTTGTAGATCTTTTTGAAACCTACAACTTTCATGTAGAACTCAAAGTGAGAATACATCATATGTACATAATGATATTTTTATGTATTTTTAAGGTATTAAAAATAGAAAATTCCAACCTATTACACTAATCAACTACAAGATGAAATCACCTTCAGGGCTACTATTAATCAATGTAGAAATGTAATGGATCGTTATATCTCTCAAAATATGTGTGCCTTCCTCAAAGGTAAATCCACTATGGATATTATGGAATTTGCTGGGGAGACTATCATTGACTGAAGAGTATGTAATATTGAAGGACTTATTATGATAATTGATTTCCAAATGGCTTTTCATTCTATTTACTAGAGCTTTCAACTTAAAAATTGAGATCTCTCTATTTCAATGAAGAACTTGTTTTCTGGATTAGAAAATTGCTAGCCATAACAAAACTTTCCGTTAGAATCGCTACTCAAAGTAGTGGTAGAATCAAATTGTATCGCATGGTGAGATCCGATATAGATGTCTCCATCTTACCATATAAGGATGTCATTCTTATTTTCAGCGAAAATGAAGTGTTGTCTATTAACAAAGTCTTTTACATTTTGAATATATTCTCAGATATTTCTGGATTAAAGGTTAATCTATCAAGATCCTCATTCCTCCTATGAACGCAATGTTGTGCCCCAACTAGAGACCTATTAAACACGGGCCTCATCGAGGGATATTGGCCTATTCTCTATCTTGGGCAAGGCCTGTATGCGAATACCAAAAGACTTTTGATAAAGAATCCTTGATAAGGCATCCAAAGGATTGGAATCTCTCAGAGGCTTCACCTACCTATTTCTTCAAGTTGAATTATTGTTAATGCACTTCTACCTCCTCATATCACACACAATTGGTCCTTAGATCTCATTCCATAATTTTTGATTAAGAAGTTTGATGCCATTCCAGTTTCATTTCTTTGGAATGGCAACTCTGAGCAAACCACATCATACTATCATCTTGGACTTGGATACGTCGACCAAAAAGGATTATTGACTAAAGCATGCTCTAGCCTATAAGTTTGTACAAAATGAAAATTCTACTATTTGCAGGGCCCTCGTGACCTTTAGCTCATCCTTCAGCTAAGCGAAGGTGCTGAGAATCAAATTAGAGAAGGTCAAAACTATATTGGGCTTTTACCTTTTTTATTGTCAAAAGATTACCCTTGGGGATGGACCTTTCATCATGTGCTTTTGGGGCAAAATTATTTCTTGATATCGACAGGTTATGATAGGTGGAATCATTGATGCAACTTGCCAAATCTACTGGAATGACATGACACGACCTCATGTTGGATTCTTTTCTTGGTTATTCTTTAGGGAAGAAAATCTTAGACAAGAGGTCCCTAAGATAAGAGATACAAAACTTGCATCAAATTGTTATTTATTTAATAACGACGAAGAGTCGATTGACTACTTCTTTACCAATCGTGCCTACCTTGGAGAGCTCCTAAACCTGGTGCATATGAATGTGTTGTGTTGAGCCCGTTTGATTTTTTATACTACAGGTAATCAGCCTTAACCCTTTGGAATTGCAAATTCTAAAATGGGTTATGCTTTGCCGCACTATAATTAGGCACTGCTTGCTTGAAAGTTGTCAGGGATGATGGAATGAAGGATCTCTTATTCCTATTTCCAAAATGCTCCCGAGTTTCTTGTTAACTCGAATTACCACTGTGATTATTTACAGGTTTATCATCAAAGATTGGCTCCACGAGCCTCAGGCCAAGTGGGAAGTAGGGGGTTTGGTTGGGGCTCTTTTTGGGGCCTCGGGTCCCCTGTTGTTAATCTCCTGATCTTAAGTTTTCTCTACTTTTTATGGATTTCCCTTTGTTAGTCCTTTTGTGTTTTTTTTGTACCTACCAGACCTGCTGGGATGGTCTTCTGACCTCCTCTGTATATTATTAAGCTGAACCATGCTATGATATCTATAGCTCTATTTTATAATAGGGATTTTTACCCGGCAGACCTTATAAACATTTTAAATTACCTTTACGACCTTTTGCACAACGTAACTACCCCATCGATCCTGTAAATTACCCCAAGAACCCCACGGGTTTCAAACAGATTACCCGGAGGGTTCATGGGGTAAGAGTTGGCAAGTTTACGGGGTTGAAGGGCGAATTAGGTTGTTTTAAAGGTCGTGAAGGTAATTGGCAAAGTTTATAGGGTATGTCGGGTAAAAATCCCTTTTTAATATTATTCTATGCTTAGTTGCCATCGCAAAATAAGAGAGTAACATAAAGCATGCTATATTAAATATGTATAAAATATGCTTTTTTAAAGTGTATTTTTTTATTTTTAAGGGACAAGCCAGACGATCTTTGTTGTGTGTGTCTATGGTTCCCCCATTTGATGGGTGGGCCCAAGAGCACGTCATACTAGGCTGGCCAATTCATAAAAATTCTTTCCCCAAACCTGGCCCATGAACAAGTTCGGTGGGTGGACCCTCAGCCCACTTGCAATGTTCAGGCTTCTCTCCCATTATTATTTCCCATTTACAACCCATTGGCCATTGTTGTCATCAATTCTTGCTTTTCCATGTGCACAAATTACATGCCACCCATGCCTCTAGCTTCCAAAGCCAACTTGTTGCTAGCCTTCCAGGTTGGTGCTTATCCTCCTCACTATGAATCTTTGTTCGCTTTCCCCCTTTGATTTGAGTACGCTCGACTACAATATAAAAGAATGGTGTGCGCCATTAGTAATGCATGCTTATGTGTATTTAGGGATGCACCTTCCCTTCGCTATATTCTACCAAAATTATCAATATAGAGATACAATTAACGTTTGTTTTTCTCCCTTCCTTCTCATATAGTATAAAAGACGATCATGGTTACCTAACTGAAATAGGATGATCGAATAATGATCAAGCATGACGATAACATTTCTAGTCTAGTTGGAGTATTGTAAAGATGCTTTTGATATATGTGCCAGGGTTCGGTCTTGGAGGGCATACGGTGTCCGGCAAGCTGGATTTAACAATCATTGTATTGATCGCTCTCTCGCCACACTGCACCCAATCTATGCTTCTCAATCAAAAATAAACAAATGAATAGTATATGCAATAATAAGTGTGAGCAAAAATTTATTATACCCTACAAAATATGGACATAATCGCAAGTGTAGGGGTCGAACGACTAAGAGCAAATGGTGGATAGTTAAAATTATTAGTAATTATTGATAATTAATAGTAACTTTTTTGTACCGTTTAGAAATTTTCTTTTTTATGTGAGTTTTTAATTATTCAATTTTTATGGGTTTTAAATTGTTTTATATTTTTGTATTTTAAATTTTATAGTTTCTTTTTAATTTTGAATTTTTTATTTATTTTCTATTTTTATATATAATATATATATTTATAAATAATAATAATGATATTATATATTAGGAAAAATGGGGTTGCCCTTAGGGGGAGCTAATGGCTCCCCCGCCCCATTTTCCCCAATTTTTTTGAAAAATGAATCCGTAGAAATTCATCAATACATCCCAATATTATGTCATTCAAGTTTCGAGAAACAGAGACTCGTGTGGACTCCATCTAGATAGTCATTTTTTAACGGTCGTAGAATTTTTGAAATCGACCCCATCTGGATGGAGGTCGTATGAGTCTTTCTTTCGCATGAAATTAGAATGACAAAATATAGGGATATAGTAATGAAAATCCACGGAAGAATTTTTTAAAAATAAACAATGGTGAAAGTGAGGCGGCGGAGCCAAGTTAGCTCCCCCCAAGGGGCAGCTCCATTTTACCCATATATATTATATAAGTAGTATATAGTATATATAGAGTATTATATTTTTAGGTATACATAAATATAGTCAAAATACAAGAAATAATTTTTTTCCTTTTTTATATATTTTTCTATATTGTTGTTATTTTTATAGAATTTTTCTAATTTTTATGTATTTTGAAAGTATTAAATTATATAAAACAGTGTAAAGATTATTAAGCTAAGATTGTTTTAGGTTTAATAAGTATAAATAAGTCCAAAGTTGACCTAAAATAATTTTTATATATATAATATAATATATAATATTTAAAAATTGAGAATTATTTTTTTAGATTTTTCAGTATTATTTGCTAATTTTTATAAGTTGTTAGGGTTTTATGATTTTTAGGCTTTATATTTTGTATTTTTATGTGATTTTTGCATATGTGGTATATTAATATAGCCATTATTTTTTGGTAATTTTTGGAGGATCTCTTATTTTTTATGGGTTTTAGCATTTAGACAGTGAATAAACTTATATATTGTATTATTAAATAGAAAATTTTAATTCAATGCCAAATAAAAATAGGACATGGTTAAAGATAATAACAATCATTTAAATAATTTTTCCTATAATTATCAAAGTAATAAAAATATTTAATAACTCAAATGTACACAAAAATAAAATGTTGAAATGGTAGGGGCTTAGTTGAAATTTTTTTTAAAAAAATTAATCTATTTAATAATAGGTCATGAAAGTCTAAGGGTACATGCGTAGTATTTGCAAGGCTTCAAGTACACCTACACATGAGGCAGGAGGACCATTTTGCAAATACCATAAGTTTAGGCCCTTAATTGTAATTTATAAAAAAATTACACTATATTTAATATTTATAGGACTACTTAATAAAAAAAGGTAAAGGGGGCTAGTTGCAATATACCCAATGAAGCACGTGGCTTGGCATGTGCAACGCTGATGAATGGTACTGGTTGCGCCACACCTCACTAAATATCCTACTATCCAGATCAGGCAGCGATTTGTTTAATCTCAATGGCCCAGATTAGATTTGGGTCGGGGCTTCAATCGGACGATTGGAAAAGTGACACGAAGAACATGATATAACAAGTTCTTCCCTAGTCTTCGAACGAGAACTACAGTGATCTCTAGTGATCTCCTTCACTCCTGAGCGGCTCTACGCCTTCCTGGGACTACTCCGCATCTACAGGGGACTCCAGAAGTTTCAGGCCTTGTCGAAGGATGCCTGGAAAGGGTTTCTTCTTCAGCGACCTAGGAATGAACTTCCCAGGTCAATTAGATGTCCAGGTACTCATTTCATCTAAACTCATGCACAAAAAGGTAGAGAGACTCGAGATCTATGCTCTTGACCTGATTTCAAACTGCTGCGTACTAGAAATAAAGGTGAATGGAGGACCTCTGGTAAGCAACGGTGCAGAGGTCCAATTCACCGATTCAAAGAGAACCGGGTTGATCTAGGTCAGTGACGAACCGCAAAATCGGCCCTTTAATAATGCTAAATTAGCACTAGGAAATGTCGGTGCAGTCGGGCCGATTTCGGTCGTCTAAGGATCACCTCATTTAAAGATATGCGATGATAAACCAAAATGAGGTGATCGTGATTTATTTTACTTGGCAAGAAACCAAGGTCGAACTCAGGGACACGAGCCTCTCTCGTATTGATCGGATTTAAGTATGTTTAACTAAGCGTAGAATTAAAGCATATAGGTCAAATCATGCATGCAGACAATAACACAAGACAATGCATTACAAAATAAACATGCATTTTTTTATCAATTTTTATAATGCAAATAAATGCCATGAAATGCACTCAAATATGCACTAGGTACGAAAAGATGAGCAAAAGTTAACAACAGGTCAATTCCAGTTTGAATTAAGATGATAAACTCAATTTGAACAAAGCATGGATCGAATAACAAGAGACACATAGCCATCCAAATAATACATCAACATTAAAGTGTCAATTATATGAAATGATCATGCCATGAGAAAGTACGTCAAACGAGCTTCGAAATGAAACTGAAATCAACTGAAACGGAAACATGATGCTCAAGTTATGCAACAATGAAGATAAGGGCATAAATGCAAGAAAACATGAACTGATAACTACAGAAAGGTCCCTGAGAGGGACTAAAACGTAATAAAAATAAGGCGCGAGTCCTTCCCTGTGATTTTACCAAACGCGCGGGGACCTTTTTGCAAATATGGAGAAGTTCGAGGGCGGCTCTGCAATTTCCCCAGAGTAGCACGTGCGATGCACGTGCTATCTAGGCTCGGAAGTCGGCTCGGATTCGGCAGAGGTTCGGAAGCGCTTCGACCAGGCTCGGGTGGTCCGAGGCTCGATGCAGGCTCGTGGAGGCTCGGAGCTACCGACCCTGGAGGCATGGATACGGCGGCTCGGGCGTGCTCTGGTGTCGCCACGTGTCTAGGCATGGACCATCCGATCGTGATGATCGAATGGTTGCTATGGGCTTCTGACGGTTCGACGTGTCGGCACTGGGACCATTGGATCGAGATGATCCAACGGTAGCTGGAGAAGTGGGTCTTGAGCGACGTGGATGAATCCATGCCGTCAGATGATGCACATCTAACGGCAACTGCTTCTCCATCATCTTCCTTCAGCTGGTGGCGGATTTGGACCTCCGGCGATGTAGCTCTGGCTCAGCCGCTCCGTCCTGGGCACGGTGGTGCTCGCCCAATGCTCCTGAAGGATCGTCGAAGGAGAAGGGAGCTCAGGCGAGGTGTCAGGCTTCTTGGTTCGAGTCGCCGGAGCTCTGATGTCGAGGACGACCACGTCAAAGTTGGGCCCGGCGAGCTCTCCGGCCATTGATATATAGGTCACCTGCAGGGTTAGTAGCATATAGCCGAAGCTGTAGGGTGCGTGAGTGAGTGAGTGGGAGCTCATACGGGCGAAGAATGTGGAGGAGCTCGGAGCTCCTCCGCCGCGAGGGCGGAGGAGGTGGGTCGGAAGTGACTGAGGGTTTGGAGGAAGGAGACGGTGAGCGGAGGGTATCGCGATGAAGGGAGATCGGAGGCGGAGCTAATGGGGTGGTCATCGGAGCGAGGGGATGGCCGGAGAGGCCTAATTAAATAGATGAAATCAAATAAAAAAATCAAAGGAAGTTCAGAGGAGCTTACCTGGTCGGAGGCGAAGTGATGGCTTGGGCTGGACATCGGGATCGATGCCCGGGTCTTCGCTGGACATGGCCAGCCGGTCCATGCAGCTCAGGCGGTCGCCAAGAGGCGCCGCAGCTCCGCCGTTCGCGGCGGAGGGTCTCACCGAGGGAGGGGTCGTCTTCGCTCGATCCTCTCGCCTCCCCCTGTCACGGGGAGGCGGAGGAGGGATGGGCCGCTCCCCGCGTAAAGATGGACGCCGGAGAAAGGTGGGGAAAGCGGCTTATTTGAAGGGGTGACTCGGCGGAGGTGATAGTGGTGTCGTGGTTTGCGAGGCGATCATGGGATGACTGGAAGGGAGTTATGGGTCGTGGACGTATGCGCGGAGTAGAGGGATGATGGGGCTCGGTCGTGGGTTGGTTTGAGAGGGAAGAGGTAGTCGGAGAAGTCGGCGATAATGGGAAGGGGGAGACTTCCGCGTGAGGTGGTGATCGTGGGGAAAGAGGCGGACGGGAGGTTGACGATGCAGCTCAACCGTTGGATCTGGACATCCAACGGTTGATAATTGGGCGTTAAGTGACGGTGTGGATCGGATCGGGGGACGGAGCGATCGATGGCAGATGGAGCTACCACGTGGCGAATCGAGAGCGAGGCGCCATCGGAGGGTGGTGATGAGAGATGGAGGTTGATCGAGCGGTTAGGAATAGGGCATGGATTAAGCGGATCAGATCAGCGGATTCGGGGCGCAATCAAGTGGACTACAATGCGCCACGTGGCGCGCTCTGTTTAAGGCGCCAACGAGCGGTGTGGATTGAGGGCTAAGATGATCAGATGGTCGAGAGAGAGCAGCGGGCGTGGAGAGCTGGAGGCCGTTGGATCTCAGGAGGAGATCTAACGGCCAGAATTGGTGGCGGATCCTGCAAGAAGGAGCGGGCCACGTGGAGCCCCCATAATGGGCCACGTGGCCCAATCAGATTTATTCTGAAGGTTTTTCTTATTTTTGAGGGCCATATTGGCCGAATTTGAGAAAACTCAAAACATGAAAGTTGTAGATCTTGACGAGATCTACAAGTTTCATGTTGACCAAAACTGGAAATGAAATCAAACAAGGGCCCGAAATATTTTTGAAGTTATTTTTAAGTCTAAAAACACCACGAATTTTTGTTTTGCCATTTTTTTGTGGTTTTTAATTTCTTTAGGACTCTGTTAATTATTAGACATTAACAGGGAATTATTGACAAAACATTAAGCAAGGGGGTTAATTATAAGAAATAAAGATGATGAAACTGAGGTTCATCAGTCAGAACAAGGGATGAAGAAGTGATGAGTGTGGTGTGGAGTTGATCATAGGGGTTAGGAACGGTTGGAAGTATGATGGACAAAGGTGACCCGAGCCTTGCTCCGGCGAACTATGATTAAACGTATCTATGCTAAATGACTAGAAGTGAAGCTAAAGTAAACTTAAATCTATGCTAAGGATTTAAATTGCATTTAAAATAACCTAAACTAACCTCTCATGCCTACCTAGTGATAGGGAGAAGAGAACCACACCAGTGGGCGTGCTCGGTAGTGGCGGGCCTCCTCTCTAGTGCCCTTGTCCACACCAATACCTACCAGAGCAAGCTACTATAATCAGAAAGCTCAACAGGGACTAGGTGTAAAACCCCAACATAGTCCCACACCGTGGAACAAGAAGTTTCCGGGTGGGATAAATAGTATCGAGATTACTACTTGACAACCCGGCTTAAGCATTTTGGGGGTGGTTAATCGGGTTCGCATGAGCCCGATCCCAAGAGGTTGTTAGGGCCAGTAATGTTCCGTTAACGGACCGGGGACCTAAGCCCGGGACGTTACAAATGGTATCAGAGCCGAACGCCCTCTGACAGTGGAAAGGGCTACCCGAGAGGTGGAGCCGCCCCTACAAAAAGGTTGGAGGAAATGGCTACCCGGAGCGTGCAGCCGCCAATGTCACTGGGAAGAAGTAATGTGCCATGTCGCAACGAGGACGTTGCGAATATAAGTGGGGGAGGTTGTAAAACCCCAACATAGTCCCACACCGTGGAACAAGAAGTTTCCGGGTGGGATAAATAGTATCGAGATTACTACTTGACAACCCGGCTTAAGCATTTTGGGGGTGGTTAATCGGGTTCGCATGAGCCCGATCCCAAGAGGTTGTTAGGGCCAGTAATGTTCCGTTAACGGACCGGGGACCTAAGCCCGGGACGTTACACTAGGATAGGGGTTACAGGGCATGAAGAGGGATCAAAAGCAAAAAGAAGTTCAGAGGGTTTTTTATAGACAAAGGTGGCTAGTGACCTTGGGCAATGGATAGCTTAAAGAAGAGAATGTATTGGTGAAACCTAAAGGTCTAGCGAGATGGAAGGGAGTGTGCTAAAGATTGTTCGTGAAGTAACCATACTCCATCGAGCAGCAGATAATTGTCAAAAAATGGGAGAAAGTTAGAAGGTTCATGGGTTCTGACAGGAGAGTAGTGAAGACCGGATAGTCAACCATATTCAACGAACAAGGTGCCCTTATCGGGTCACATCAGCCTGCTACAAAACAAAAAGTAGAAAATAAGAAGAATATAAAATAAAATAGAAAATGATTTATTTAAATTAAACTCAAAATATAAAAAAATGTTTCATATTTTATGTATTATATTATTATTATTTTTATTTATTTATACAACCATAATTATTAACTATTATTTTTTTCAAGTATATACATAGGTATATTTACATATGTTCTAATTATTATATTTTTTATTTTGAAATATTATTATTATATATACATATTTTATATATTTATAATATATTTAATACATATTTTCATGTTTTTATTTTATTTTTTATTATTTTATTTACATACTTAAATAAATGTGTGTATATACATTATAGGTATGGTATACTTATATATTTTAATACATTTTTTATTTCAATATATTTTTCATGGTTTTATTTTCTGTTTATATTCTAATATATTTCTAATAATATTTACAATTATATAAAATATAATATGAGTAAAATATAAAGAATAAAATATATGAAATAAATATACATGTATATAGTACAATAGGACACATGCAGCTTACTTTTGCACCTTAAGTCCATTTTAAATGAAACTACTTCGTTAGATAGATAATTTAATTTAGAATACAATGGAGGTGAGTTGGTGATATTTCAGCATGAATGGGGAAGATATGGGTTCGTGAAGTTTGGTTTACGGCTTCTTCATATGTGTGTCCTAGTTGCACAATGCATTATTTCTATGTGCAATTATTTTTATATTTATATATATATATATATATATATATATGTTTATGTACAAGTTTCATGTTTTTTATTATTTAAAATGTATAAAATGAATAATAAAATGGAATAAAATGGCTATTTTAAAAATCTTAAATTAGGGTTTCTATATACAGTATAGACCCTTATCTCCTCCTAATTTATTCCTTGTCGACCAAGTCAATATTGAGTCGATCTAGAGTTTAGGGTTATTCGATATCTTTGATACTTTATTTAATTTTATTTCCTTTTCTGTATTCTTTTATTTTGGATTTAAATATATTTTTATTTATGTGTTATTAACATGTGAATGATGAATGCTAATTTGTAAAATAGCAAGGAATGGTATCCCTTAGCAAGATAACCCTAATTCCCTACTCTAGCTACTCTTTCCATGAGGATCGTGGTATGGGAATCAAATACAATCGGGTTAAGAAGAGGAGGTAGAGAGAAGAATGGATTGTGACTAGTGTAGTCACACATCTTATGGAGATTGGACAGAGTAGCCAAGTCCCCGACTGCAAGTAACCTTGCAATTTGACTTTGAAACACAATGCCTTGCTTTCATGCATACTCCAATGGGATTGAATTTTTCTTTGACTTTTATCAATATATTCTTTTTGGAGTTTTTGATTTTGTATTTTTTGGTACTATATACAACAACATTTACATAAGGAGTTTTTCCTCTTGATCCAGTAGGCTATCCCTTATTTGAAGCTTTATTGCAACCCACATCGTCTTGTCTTTAGACGCTCATGCCACTAGATCGGGTTGGGGTCACTGGCCACTATAATGACTACATATGTTTCGATATGTGTGCTTCCTCAAGCTAAAGAATTCTACCCTCACCACCTCCTCAGAGTTGATCTAAGTGTAAAGTGTGATGTTAAAGTTAGGTCATTATTAACAAGAGTCGTGCTTGCACTTTGAAATACTCTAATTAGGCTAATCAAGATGACATGTGAACATAGTCTTTCAAACTCAAAGAATTTAAGACTCGTGACATGACAAGTCTTATTTTTAGATCCTATAAGATTGCAGTGAAATTAAGTGAATTAAGGTCTAGATCATGGTCCAATCTTCATATTTTATTTAGTTTTATTCAATTGTCAAAATCATGCAGGAAAATGATTGTGCAATGCAATGCAAGAAAATCTTTTTACGAAACCATTTTCTGATTTTCAACTTGTTATAAATTTTCTCAAAAAGTTTTGTAAATGCTTATGAAGTTTTGAAAAAAAAATCAGATTTTTAGGATTTTTAGAATCTTGCAATTTTTATGGGATTTTTAAAAATAGAAAAGCTAATGTATTCACAAAGAGTTTTCTAAAAGGTATATGCAGGTTTTGTATACGTTTTATTTGAAGAATTTTATTTACAGAGTTTCAAAATAATTTTAAAATATGTTTGCAAACAATTTTACAAAGCTTTTTTCAAAAACATTTTTAAAAATAATTTTTACAATTTTTTATAGATATTTTACAAAGAGATTATTTTTCAAATGGTTTGAAAATATTTTACAAAGATTTTTCAAAGATTTTCAAAATATTTTTCAAGACATTTTACAACCATTTTCCAAATCATTTTGCAAAATAGTTTCAAACCAATTTTCAATGTTTTTTTTGAAAAATCTTTATACATATTTATATTGTGTTCTTTATAGTTCATTTGTTGTATACCCTTTCCCAGTATAGTATATATCCATATTTATTAAAAATATGAAAGTAAAAGTTATGGCTAACATGTATATATATAATATACGACCCTCATATACTTGGCTCGAACGATTTCCTCATAATGATCAAATATCAAAAAGGAAGACATAACTCATGCTAAGAATAGAGAATCATACAATACACCGACTTAAAAAATGAAAGAATGAGAAGTCAATCGTCCCATATATACTTAGGGACAACTAATCCTATGTATAACAGACTGTACACAAGGCATGGATGATTGGGCATCAGAATTCACAAATAACAGCTCGGCTTCTCCCACACAGTTATGAGAATGCTTCCATTGTCACGCATAGTCTTCACGATGAAGGGTCATGTCCATTTGCTTTTAAGTTTGCTTGGAAATATCTTCAACTTCACATTGAGTAACCACATCTTCTGTCTGGGCTCAAAAGTCTTTCGTTCGATATGCTTATCATATCAATGTTTGATTTTCACCTTATAGATAAGGATGTTATCATATGCGGAGTCTCTGAATTCCAAGAGTCTATTCAGATCTCTCTTTTAGTTATGATCACCTTTATATGAGTCCAAGTTACAAATGTTAACTTCCCATAAAGATTTATGAATCAGTTCCATTGGTAGATGGCTTGGCTTTCCACAAACAAGATGATAGGGAGCCATATTGATTGGAGATTAGTAGGCAGTTCGATAAACCCATAGAACTGAGTCAAGAAACTAAGACAAGTTCTTCCTATTTGGCATAACAAGTTTCTGCAAGATTGTCTTGATCACCCTATTTGATAACTCGGCAAAGCTATTTGATTGTGGGTGGTAAGGAGATATGATACGGTGATCGATGTCGTGCTCCTTCACATGCTTTCTGACTTATTTATTGATAAAATGGTTACCCCTGTCTGAAATAAATATCTTTGGAATCCCAAACCACGAAATAATGTTGATCTTGATAACGCGATAAATGGTACGACTATTAACGAATTGGGCGGGAATAGCCTCTACCTAGTGACTGGAATAGTCAATGGTAAACATGGTGTATTCAAATGCTTGACTATTAGGAAATAGGCCCAGGAATATAATGCCCCAATCATCAAAAATATCTGAGATCTAAATAAACTTAAGGGGCATCGAATCTTTGGAACTGAGGGTTCCTCTCATTTTTCTGATAGGTGGTGCAACCTTTAATATAAGCTATCGCATCCTTGAATAGTGTGGGCCACTAGAGTCCACACTACAATGCTTTCACTGCCATTCTGCTTCTAGAATGGTGTCCTTCATATTCTGGCTTATGATAGTTCTCGAGGACACTGATGTACTCCTCATGAGGAATGCACTGATGCCAAATGCAATCCGCACTTTCCTTGAAAAGGTATGGATTTTCCCACTGGTATAAATGAATATCGGACAAATATTTGTCCTTCTTCACTTTTGTTCAATCTTGTGGAACTTTCTCAAATATGAGATAGTTCACAATAGCAGCATACTAGGGGAGAGAAGTAACACTCAAAATAGATTCATCTAGGAAGGTTTTTTATATCGACATGCTGCTCAGCTGAGTATCTGACAGTTCAATTCTGGATAAGTGATCTGCTAACACATTCTTGACTTCATGTTATCTTTAATTTCCTAATCAAATTCCTAGAGGAGAAGGATCCATCTGAGTCGATGTGATTTTGCATCCTTCTTCTACTGTAAATACCGAATAACAGAGTGGTCGATGTAAATTACTTTCAAATAGAGAAAATGTGATCTGAACTTCTCAAGGGCGAATACAACTGCCAGCAGCTCTTTCTCTATTATTGTGTAGTTCTTCTATGCATCATCAAATGTTCAATTGGCATAATGGATTGCATAGGGCAGATTATCTCTTCTTTGTCCTATAACAATTCTAATGGAAAAATTAAAAGCATCTTTCATGATCTCGAAAAGGGAGAGACCAATCAGGTGGTTGTAGGCTGGAATCCTGAGTGATGAGCTCTTTCGGCTGTGTAAAGGCCTGGAGAACCTTTTGATCAACGATGAAATCAGTCTTCTTGCCTAGCAATTTAGTGAGAGGTCGAGCAATCTTTCTGGTGTCTTTGATAAATCTTCTATAGAAACCGACATGTCACAAAAATGACCTCACATTCTTCAGAGTACGAGGTAGTTTGAGTTTTGAAATAACATCCACCTTTGCCAAGTTGACCTCCATGCCTCGCTTGGAGATGACATGGCCCATCACAATTCCTCCTGTAACTATGAAGTAACTCTTTTCCCATGACAAAATCAAATTAACTTCACAGCTTCTCGTAAGAACTCAGTCTAGGAGCACAAGACAAGCATCGAAACTATCACCATAGACTGAAAAATCGTCCGTGAAGACCTCAAGAAGGCTACCCATCATGCCAGAAAAAACAACCAACATGCATCTCTGGAATATAGCGGGTGTGATACGTAATCCAAATGGCATCCACTTGAAAGTATAGGTGTCGAACGGACATGTGAAAGTAGTTTTCTCTTGATCTTTATGAGCGACTGCCACTTGGTTGTACCTAGAGTACTCGTCCAAGAAGCAAAAGAAATCTTTCCCTACCAACCTCTCAAGCACTTGGTCAATAAAAGGAAGAGGAAAGTAATCCTTCTTGGTCGTTGAATTCAAGATTTTGTAATCAACACAGACGCGTCATGAAGTGGGTACCCGGGTAGAAATCTCCTCTTCTTGATCATTTGAGATTATCATAATTCTGAAAGAAGTACATGCAATGGGCTAACCAGTTTTGAGTCAGAGATAAGATAAATAAAGTCAGCTTCAGACCACTTCATGATATCTTTCATGACGATATCTTGAATATTAGGGTTTAACCTTCTTTAGAGTTCATGAGACGGTTTACAGTCATCCTCTAAGTATGTATGTTGTGAACGTAAGGTTGGATTTATCCCTCAGAGATCTGAAACATTTCAACCAAGTGCCTCATGGTTTTTCTCTTGAATCTCTAGCAAGAGAGATTCTTGATCATTGATCAATATGCTACTAATGGTGATCGGATACATATTTTTCTCACACATAAGGAAAACATACTTAAGATCTGATGTAAGCAGCTTTAATTCAAGTGATTTTAGATTCCTGGCTACTTTAGAAATTGCTCTGGTTGGTGAATATTCTACTAGCAATAATGAGGTGTTGTCCACCTCTGCCATTCTTGTCTCTGACAATAATGTACCGAACATGTTTGCATTGATTTCATCTTATTCAGTTTGGCATAAACCTTGTTCGAATAGCTCGACCAGTGCTTCATATTTAGTCTCCCTATCTGTAAAGTAGAAAGAACGGAATGTGCTATCTAGGTCCTCCTATGGGAAGAGGATTCATATGTTAAGATATCATTCAAAGAAATGCATGGATCTCGGATTTGCTCAATAGCATCACATCCCTCTGTAGGTAGTGTTGTCTCTCTTTTCTCAGATGTGCTCTCTGTGGCTCTCGACTCTGTGAACATGTTCTTGGTAACCTTGTTGTTGCAGGAGAGGAACATGATATACCTATACACATAATCAACTACCGCTTCTGTTGTTCGAAGGAACATTCAATCAAGAATAATCAGAGTCTTGAGTAATAGTGCAGGGGAATCCTTATCGAGGTCAACGAAGTCCACTGAGGATTTGATGTCCTGTACAGTTATGATAACATCCTCTAATAATCCTCTGGGTTTCTTAATGGATCGATCAGTAAACTACAGGATCATGTGCGTGGGTTTAAGAGAACCCAACCCTAATTCCTAAATCAATGATGAGGGCATGAGGTTAGTAGAGGAACTGCTATCAAGCAAAGTTCTCTCAAAAATCTGATAAAAAATTTCACATCTGATTAAAGGGGAGTCATTGTCTTTCTTCTTGGTTGGGAGATCACTGATCGCGTTCACAGTAGACATGGTCAGAATATGCTTCTCTGCTCTGTTGCGTCTATTTTTGCAGAGCTGATACTTTGATGTATACACCCCTTTTAATCCTTTCTTACAGAAGGCATCTATTCCTTGGCTTTCAACAACGACATTTCAAGAAAAATATTCTGAAGAATCTCAACAATGTCAAGATCAGATAACGTAGTTTTTAATTTTCTATTTTTTTTGGAGATTTTCATTGCATCTCGAAAAGAAATATTCACATACTGAAATTCATTATTCTTATTTACATCATTATTTAGAAATTACTAGGTAGGAGGTGCATACTCATTCAAAATAGGTGGAAAAAAAAACATGAGCTTCGACTTCTTCAATCTGGATGGGATCAGTTGCAGATGTGGCTTTCTCCTTGGCTGGATCGGTTCTACCTGGCCTCCTATTTTGTTTTTGTTCTTTTCTTTTTCTTCATTTTTTTGGATTTTTGAAGAATCTGGGGTGGCTCCTCCTTCTTCTTTGTCACCTAACCCTGTTGTTGGATCGGTTGATACAAAAGATGACGATTTGCCAGATGACACTTGATCTTTCCCTGTGGCCGTATCAAACAACTACAAAAACCAACTGCTTTTGAGAGTCATAACAATAGATAACATAAAATCATTTATACATGATTCTAGATGTTTTGGAGGATACATTGTTGACTACATGATCTTTACGTTAAAAGTTATTGGGGTTGGCATTTACATGCATTGGTATTGTGGTTTTGGTGGAGGTGAGGTCATCAAGTTTCTGGATCACCTTTGTTAGGATCTTTACTAGCTGAGCCAAACAATCCAAGGACGGGTTGACTGACATGGGCTCTGATGATTCAGTGCATGCCCACGCTGAGACTGGTAGTGATGCGGTGGAGGTTGCGAATGATTATTATTGTAATGATACTGAGGAGAAGGATGATATTAATAATATTGGGGATAGGGAGGATACCGACTGTACTGAGAAGCCGCATAATGGTGATACAACTGTTGTTGGTAGTATGCTGACTGCTGGTAAGATTGTCTCCATATGTTTGCTTGAGATGGAGACTAGTATTGATGAGGCTGACTCTGGATAAATTTCCCACCATGATATTGGTGGTATGGTCAAATGGAATTCGACTATCCCTGTTGTTTTCCACCTGGACGGGTTAGTTGTTGTTCATTGCTCCAAATGTCATTCACCCCCTGAATTTGGGGTGGGGTGGGAACAACAGCTCTGTAAAAGAGCGAGTCTCTGAGTGATACGCAATCATCTGTTGTTGTTGAGGCTGCAGTGACAGTTGTGCAAGTCAGGTGTTTATACGCAATACATGAGCTGGACGGAAGATACATGTCATGGCAGATGATGATTCCTTTGGCTTGCCCTGGACTCTATAAAGATGATGATTTCTTCGGCTTGGCAGAGATCCTGGCAAATGAACTCGCTGACTGGAAGGCATTAATGTTGCTCACTAAAAGCTTAAGATGTTTGATGATCTGGTTGAACTTGTCCAAATTTTGGTTCTCTATTCGATTATGGATAATTTCTCAAGGTCATGTGATCATTTTTTGATTATGTCAACTATGGATGGGTGGCTCCAAATATTGCAGAGATTGGAGCTCTCATCCATGTCCTCCTCATGAGATTCAACCATGTTGACAGGTTTGTGGTGGATTTGTGTTTGTTTCTGGTAAGCACGAGATAGAGACACGTTAGCCTCTCCTTTGAAAATTTCCTCAAAGATCTGCTAGACAATTGTTGGACATGTGAGCCCATGGCGAGACATTTTGGAATAAATTTTATTACAAATCATTCCTTGATCTAAAATGAAGAATAACAAATTTGCATAATAGATCCCTTAGTACAATTAGGGTTATGTACCTTGGTCATCTTATTGATCATAGAATTGTTGATTCAAATATTGAACCATAGAGGTTGGTGCATTGATGATACCTAAAGTGTTATAGTGAGGATTGATCAAGCAGCGTCAAGTGATTAATAAGAGAGGATCTCCAACTAGAGAAGAAGATGGCAATTCTCTATAAAGGATGATATCTAACCAACCTCTTGATGCAAGCCCTCTACATAGAAATAGAGATTCAAAGGTGTTAGATAAATTGAGTCAAAGAATTGACTTAATGAGATCGAGATAACCAAGACTTGTGTCGTATACTGTCACGATATAGGCATGCATCCTATGATTAGAGACAAATGTGTTACTAAATGTCTGAGTATGTACATTTGGCAGACTGATAGGTTGACGACCTATTCAAGGCCTATACACCGATGAGATAGTGTGCATGCAAGGGCATATGAGTAATACAACCTCTCAAAGGGATCATACAGGTTCATTATTGAACCAGAAGACATGAGCTCATTCATGAGATATTGGGATCAAATTCAGTATAGGGTCATTTTGCTTTGAAAGCTTGATTGAATTTGTAGGTTTGATATATTTTTTGGAATTATAGAATCAATACCTATGTATGATATATGCTTTTGGAAAGTATATGATTGATACCAACTCCCATTGATCTAATGAGAAGCTTAATGATAAAACCCTAAAGAAGACGGTCCAAAATAAGATCTAAAAATTCGGATTTATAGGTCTTCCACAGTGCAGGATGTACGAGTATTAGGATTACTCGAGTGTGTCATGATCATAAAAGATTGCATAATCATGACGCTTCCATTCTAAGGGAGTGATGAAACAGGTTTGGATTATAGTGACTCCACTAAATAGAAAAGTAATCTAATCTTAGTCCAAATGTAGAACATTGATCTGAACGTAACTCAGATGCAATGAGAAGATTAGATCTACATATTTGATTTAATCAAACATCTATGAGAAGTCCCCGAAATCTAAATTTGAGATGTGATCTCAATATCCGGGTCACTATAAATGGAACACACAATCACCGTGTCCTTATCTCCAAGTATCCGCGTAAAAAATGCGTTATTCTTGAAAGAGTTCAAGAATAATTCCATTATTAAAATGTATATCTGAGCATTGAGAAATTAATATATAAATGTGATTTAATTATCATGAATAATGTGAATATGATCCATATTATTTAAATGCATGAGATTGATGAATCATGATAATTAAGTATGATTTAATTATCATGGATATGAATAATGTGGATAGCATTATCCATATTAATCATATCTATTATAAATGTTATTTATAATAGATTAAAGAGAGCTATTTGTAAATAGTATTTAAAAATAAAATGTTGATGTGAATTAGATTCACATTTAACAATTAACTGAAAATATAAATTACATTTTATTTTGGGTTTGTAAATATGATTCACAATTTCCAATGGCATGACTGAAATTGTCACAAATAATTTGGAATTATTTTTGTGAAAAAATATACAATAAAAATTGTTGTATATAATGAAGGATTATATGAGATATGAGATCTCATATATTAGGAAGAGGGAGGCATCTTCCATATGAGGAGGGTGGACTGTCATCCTTGAATTAGTTAACAAGGTGGTCATCGCCCCCCCCCCCCCCCAATTAGAATGAGCCTTGCCTCTTTCCTTGTCCTTCATGGCATAATAATTTGATTAAATTGATTTATATTGATGACTATTCATAAGATATTTAATTTAATTAAATTAATTATTGTTGTAAAATTTACAACAAAATCATGGCTAATGAAAGAAACACAAATCAATCTCAACCATTGAATTTGTGTTATACATGGATTGTGTGGGATCCATGGAATCTCAAAATATTATAAAAGAAGAGGTATCCCTAACTCTTATTTTACACAATATTATTGCAAGCCTCTCTCTCATTCTCATCATACATCCCCCCTAAAGTGGTCGTCCACTTTTTTGACCTAGAGAGGATCATCATCATTGCTACATCATTGTGTTGCTGCTTCGACTGCTCGTGGATCTTCATCTTCCTCAGTGCTCCTTGCACGTGAAGAAGACAATGGATTTCATATGAAGAAATCAGGAGATCTGTCACTTGTATCTACTTCTTGGATTGGGAGAAGGGCACGTCTCATCAATGCGCTCGCAAGCATTTGCTCTATCAGGTCGGACTTGAGACAGGTGGTCTCTTTCTTTAGATTCTTCGATCACAACTACGCTTCAATAGTTATTCCTATATCTTCGTTGTGGTCCTGATGAAATGATTCGAGAAGTGTTCTCAGATCATGTGGTGTCATCACTTCAATTTTTTTAAATTCATTTCCCCGAGCAACTAGTATGACTAGTCGCTCCTGATCGCATATGTTGTGATGTTCACACTTGTGATGTTCTTAAGGTTTTTCCCATAACATTCAAGTGGTATTAGAGACAGATTTGAGGTCTTGGATATGATCCAAAATCATATGTGAACAAGGTTTTGTGTTTCGGATGCGCAAGGACTCGTTGTTTTGCATGAGATGCAAGATTCGAATTGGTTTTTCGCTAAAATATAACCAACAATTTGTGCACTATTTGGACGTGTTTTATAGTTATTAAAACGTACTTAGAATGTCTAAATATGACCCAAACATATTAGCATTTTATTGTACCAAAATGCATGAATAAAATATGAAAAGTTCACACTGCGATATTATTTTTGCATGTATTCACGAATCAGTAAGAAAATGATTTTCTTACTATTTTCCCATCATGAAACATGAAATACAAATTTTTTTTAAGTATAGAATCAAACAAACAAATTGCTCTATTTATTTCGCACGATTCCGACTCAGTTTCCCAAGATATTCCATAATTAGTGGAGACGGATCGAACGATGATTAAATCATCAAATCTCTTTACTTAATGTGTTTACCATTCAATGGAAATCATGGAAATTATGAATTTGCCATGATTAATTGGATGCCAAATAATTATGAAAATAATTTATTAAATATCATTGCCCATTGAGTGTATGTTTCATGAAAACCCTAGTTTATCCTATAATAGTTGTAGGACAACTTTTACATGCAAAACATGAATGCTTCATATGCTTAGAAATTTTAGGATCTGAAAATTGTTTTAAGATGCCAAATATTATGAATGATTGTTATATAGTATAATGATGCTCATCAAATTTGATCGTGAAAACTACAAGTACATTGGCATTATTTTGTGTTGTTCTCAATCGGAATGGTGAAGGTGTCTAGTTCAAGTATGATGGCTTTTTTTTACTAATTAGCACCTTGCATGTCAAGCAAATGCCACCTCCCAGTATAACTTGAGAGAACAGGTTATGAATCTCTGATTTATCATTTCTATACTCCCTTATTATCCTCGATACACAAGAACTTCATTTCAAATCTTCATTAATTCCATATCATTATCAATTGATCCTTCTCCTATAATTAACCCTAATTATTGTACAAAAATTAACCCTTTTATTTCCTTTATATTTTATTTTTTATTTAAAATCACTAAAAACTAGAGTAATTATTGTAGATATTTGTTTTGGTGTTAAAAGATATTAAAAATAAAAAAAATAACAAAACAACTAAAAGCAGATTTTTTATCTATTAAAAATGTTCCCAAAAATATTTCTTTGTATTTTTGTCTCTTTTGACTTTGTGACCAGTATGAAACTTGTAGATCTCCTCGAAATCTACAACTTTCATGTTTTGAGTTTTTAATAATTTTGCTTCCTTCTATTTATTTTCTAATTTCCTTTATTTTTCATATTTTTAAATAACCTGATTGGGCCACGTGGCATCTTCTGGGTTGCTCATGTGGCCAATTCTCCTCTTGACACCCGGCCTCCTCCCTGGTGGTCCATCTCACTTCCCACAACTCCATCCCAACCGTTCTCTCCTGCCTCAATCCCTACCACTCAATCAGATCATGTGATCTGATCTCATCCACACCCTTCCACCCTCTTCTTGATCGTAGGACCACTACTCATCCAACGACCAAGCAACCTCCGCATCAACATCCCCTTCCTAGCCATAGGATAAAGCCCTGCCTTCATCTCCATTACCCGCATTGGCTCATCTCTCCACCTTTGGATCAGATCGAGTGACATGATCTTAGCCATCCCCTCGCACCCTCATTACAATTGTTGGATTACAAAATCCAACAGCCAGGACTTCGTCTTCCATCCCTAGCTCAACCCCCATCATACATTACACCTCGCAAATCTCTCACTGGCTTCCAATTTTAGTCACCACCTCAGCCATCTCATTCGCTTTCTAACTGCTATCCTACATAGCCCTAGTTGTTGCCACTCTCGTGCAACCAATAATGACAGCAAATCTCCTTCCAACCATCACAAACCCCCTCATCACCTTCCATAACCAGCCGGGACTTGTCCTATTTAAAGCCTCCTCTATCACCATCAACCATCATTCACCATTTGAAGTAGCTCTGCTTAGCCCCTCTTCCCCTCCTGATGACAGGAGGAGGTGGAATCGAGGGGCCAAGATGGTTGTCTTCTCCAGGTGCAATCCATGGTTGTCATGCCATGTCACAGCCGCCCTCTGCCACCATTAAGCTCCGTGAATTGGTCGGGCATGTTGAGCGATGATCGAAAGACCTCCTGGTCCACAACCCAGACAACTTCCTCCACCAATTCTACTTCACCGATCAGGCAATTCTCTACCTCTTCTTCTTTGATTTTTCTTTAACTTTTCTCCCCACACACTACACACCCCACCGTCACTCGACCACCTCTTCAGCTTTGCCACCCATCCTTTACCTTTACGCAACCACCCTTTCACCCTCTCCAGTCTTCCATAACCTCCACCACCCCAAGCATTCGCTTCTGGTAGAGCCAGAGGTGAACCCATTTAGGGTTGATGCCTTCTTCATCTCGATGCCCTCCACTCTACCTCACTTCAATCACAAAGCACACTTCGGCTGTCTCCTAGCATCTTGCAGGTCCACAACCTCAATGGTCAGATCCTCCTTCCTTGCTTCGTTCTAGAGCATCCTCACCAGCGAGGATGTGTCGCCCGACAACTTCAAGCATCCCTGCAGAATCCTCCTCCAACCAGCATCTTTGTCGATCCTCCTGTGAGCTCCCTCGATCATCTGTACATTAGCATGAAGTCGGAGGAGTTCTAGGAGGCACGCCAAAGCCCTGCCTTTGCCACCTTTCATGGTGAAGAAGTGGCGAAGCCAAAAGCTATAAGTGTCGTCCGATCAAGATGATCGGACGACCCTCATTCCGCGCATGCCTCGGTCCTACACCAGGAGGCTCGATGGAGTCAGAGATAGGAATGAAGTACAAAGGCTAAGCCATGTGGCCTCCGAACCTGCGGTCGATCGACCATCACCCCGAGCCTAGCTTGTATGCGTACCATGCACATGCGGGATGGGCTATTTGCTAGAAGCCCGTCTGAGCTTTCAAGTTTTGCAAATAGGTCATGCCCAAGCGCGCGTGCCTCATGTGTTGTGCTTGGAAAATTACAAAAAGACTTACCGAGTCCCCTTAATTGTGCAAATGCCCCTGCGAAGGACCTAATTTCATAATTATCCTTTTTTATTTTCATGTTTTCTTTACATTTATTCCCTTGCACTCTTTATTAGATTTGAGCATATGAACTCCGTTTTGGTTGATTTCAGTCTCATTTTGTTGCATATTTTATTATCTTTCTAATGGCGACATTTAATTTTTTGATTTAACATCTTGTAATTTTTTGATAATTCCTACTTCTACTGTATCACTTTCTCATTGACTCTTAATGCCATTGACTCATTTTAATGCAGTATCTATTCCTCAAATTAACCTATATTTTATTGCCCGTGTCTGATTAATTTAGGGGCCTCTTTTTACAAAATTTATCTTCTTGCATTTCATTATACATTGCATCCCATTTTAACTGCATATAACCAAATAAAAATACAAGCATAATTTCTATGCCAATTTTTTGCATTATTACATTGTGTATTGATGAATACTCATTCATCACTCTTTATTATTATATTTTAGCTACAAAAACCTTTGCAAGTACATGTATATGTCTGTAAATACAAATAATTACCAAAGTGCATGCATTGTGTAAAAACTAATAATTAGCATGTTTTTGTGCAAAAATAAAAGAACAAAGAATTAAAAGAAAAAGAGGGAAATAATTAGAATAAATATTGAGCAACCTAATCCCAAGGGAGGGCCCAGCATGGGCTTGACCGCATAAAAACCCAAGTAGAGAGAGATAAGGGAGCTCATGTGTAAATATACTTGTAAATATAATAAATTATTTTCCTCTAAAAAAATAAAATAAAAATGGGCTTGTAAATATTTGTAAATACAAAATCAAAATAAAAATAGAAAAATTAAAAAGAAAATAAAAATAATCTTCCTTGTACATATTCACTATGTACATAAGACCATACCTATATTTATTTTACCTTGTAAATAAATAAATCAAAATTCCATAAAACGTGTATATATTCTATATTTCATGGTGTAAATAAATAAAATAAAAATCATAAAAACAAAAATTAAATAAAAAGAACAAAATTAAAAATCAAAAGAAACTTTGTAAATATACCATGTATATAGATGTATATATCTATTTATTTAACCCTTGTACATAAATAATAAAAATAAAATAAAAACATAAAAATATTCCTAATTTTTTGATATAAATAAATAAAATATAAAATGGGAATAAAAATGCACAAAAAGAATTAATTAAAAATCAAAAATTAAAAATCTATATTGTATATATACCTATATATAACATTATATTGTAAATACCTTATTTTTATTTCAAAAAAATAATTAAAAATCACAAAAAAATAGTTTAAAATAAAAGAAACATTTTTCATGTTTTGAGTTTTTAATAATTCGGCCATTTATTATTTTATTTTCAATTTCCAAATAATTATGATTTGGCGGGCTCTGATTGGTCCACAAGGGACGTTGACCCCACGGTCAACTCCCTCCCTTGGACCACAGACCCGCGGATCCTGTGCCCGGACCTGTTTTCTCCCATTTATCCCCACTTGACCCGATCGTCATTTCGCCAAATCACGGGTCCTAATCACTCTCCAGATATCCGGGAACCTCGCCCGACACATTGCCTAGGGGTCCGTGCTTCACCAAGCCGGACCCGACCCTTTCTTCCCAGACCTTCACGCGTATAAAGCATCAGCTCCGGTTGCATTTCACGCATCTTTGGATCAGTTCTCTCCACCCTAGGATCTCCATAGCCACCTCCTGAGTGACAGGTTGCGTTCGGCCGTGTTGCAGCGAGGAGGGAGCAGCTAGACCATCGATCCGGCGACTTCACGCCGCCGTGTGCCGCCCAGACATGGTGCTCGAGCCTCGGGCACCGACGTCCCTCGAGGCTAGGACCTGGAGCTTCCCCAGCTCTTCCGCAGTCGATCTCATCCAGTAGGTAGCCTTCTTCCCTTTTCTATTTAGCTAATTTAGAGTTTCGCCCAAATCACCCCATCGCCGACGAACCCCGATTCCGACCACCGTAGCCCACCGTTCGATCATCGGAGTCGACCTAGACCTTCGCCCTTCCCCCGCGCATCTTCTCCACCCCTTCGTTCAACCCAGTTTGCCACAGAACTGGGATTGGGGCTCCACCGTCGTCGCTTCGCCGGAGCCCCCTCATCTCGACGCACCGACCACCTACACCACCGCTAATCGGGTCGAGGCACTTTGCCCACAACCCAGGAGCATGTTGCTTTGCTTTGTAGGTCAATCAAAGCCCATCACCCGTTCGGACAGTCAGGAGCAGCAGCTCTACCTCCGCCAGTGCCGCCTGAGCTCTCTGGAGCTCCGTTGCACCATCGGAGGGTCTCGTCAGACGCGGGAGGCCCAGGTGTTCCTTCTCCAATCACTAGCAGCCCACGACGAGGATCACCGTGCGTGCACCGGGCCGGCGAAGTTCGCCGGCCACTTGTTCTTCGTGCATCCTCCAGAGCCGTCTGATCTCCCTCCAGCTCCGAATCAGATCGCAGACGTCCCTTCGAGGAGCCGCGCCAGTTGTTCGATCATCAGAGGGTGGATCTCGACCGTCAGATCAGCGAGGTTTAGCCACAACGCACAGGACACATCCGATCATCCACGTGGCTAAACCTCCACCGTCCGTTCTGAGCTGAGACCCTTCGTTCACCCACGTCGCGTCACAGCCGCCCGATCTTCCACGTGGGGGGTTCCCATCCGTCCGATCTACGTCGAAGAGTCCTTTTCTTAGACGCGCCTCTTCTCCACCGTCAGATCTCCACGTGGCATGCATCCGACCATCGGCATATAATAAAGGGGTAATTTCCCTTAGGCCCCTCTCTTTCTGATTTTACAAATTAGTCCTGTAAATATTTTAGACCGTTCATTTTATTTTGGTGTATTTGCATAGTGGACCCTGCTGTTTATATTATTTGCACTTTTGCCCCTGTTTGTAGTAGTCACGTGCTTCGCCACGTGTTTTATTGGGATATTTGCATTGTATGCCCTGGGTTTTTGGAATGTTATTGATTGCATTTTTTAAAATGGGAATGACAAAAAGGTCCTCCCAGGCCTGAGTTACGTGTATCGTGCATGGGCCTAGGGGCTTTTTACACTTTAGCCCCTATACTTTCCAGCCTTGTTACTCAAGGGGCTCCAGAACTTATTTTAATTGCAGATAGGTCCCTATGCTTTGCGCCTTGGTTTTTGATTTTAATAAAATAGCAAAACCACTCCAAATTCGATGAAAATTGGACACATGGCTCCTGCCATGGTGTAAAATTTTCTCTAATTTTTGGAGATATTTTTTACTCTTTTATTATTTTTAAAAATTCAAAAACATGCATTTTTCTTACTGTCTAGTTATAAAATTCACAAAAAAATATCAAAACACCTTTAAAAAGTACAAAAAAATAGATATTGTTTGTTTCGTGTTGTTTAATTTTCTGATCAATTTTGGTCATTTTTAGATTTATAAAAATTAAAAAAAATTAAAACATTGGAAACACCATAAAAATTCTAATAAATAATTGAAAAATCAAAATTAATAAAACCAGTGCCTAAATTTTCCTTGCATTTCACACTTTATAGCAAAATTACCTTCAGATTTTGATAGACCATTATCCATTTTATTTTGGCCCTCCAAGTCTGACTGGACAGTAACACTCTTTTCTTGTCTTATTTTATTTTTATAAAATTCCATAAAAATCAGAAAAACCCCAAAAATTAACCAAAAACATAAAAAATTATAAAAAAAAACATAAAAACATTTTTGTTTGAATTTTTGGATGTATTTTGAGTAGTTAAATAATTCATCCAAGTTGCTTATTTATTTGTTTTCTTATTTTCTTTATTAATTAAAAAATCCAAAAAAATATAAAAATATTAAAAATCCACCAAAAATCACTTTCTTTTATTTTATTTCATTTCTGACTACTTCGTAGGCCGTGAGGCCATCACGTGCTCCCTGAGTCGGACGCTGGTCGCTATACCAGGCTAATCCAATATCCAGGGCCACTATTGAGCTTCTTTGATTTTTACATTGTTTTGGTGGTCTGATCCTTATTTTCTTGATTGAGCCGAGATTTCTATCGATTCGGGTAGCAACGACCCGAGTGTGATATTTTTACCTGATCCGGATTAGTAGAATTTCTGCTCATCATGTATCTGTGCATTTTATGCATTGTGACTCATATTAAGACCTAGATCTATGATTATAATCACTCGAATTAAATCAATATTTTTCGATAGATAGATGAGGAGGCTTGTGTCCCTATGTTCATCCTTAGTACACTTACCAAGTAAAAATTCTCCACATATTCAAAAGTGTAGATTTGCATGGATCGTTTTCACCACCTGCACTATGATAAAATACGACTATTATCATGGTGAAAATGTGGTTCAGCAAATGGTGTCATTATCGGGAACGCAGCTCATCCTTTTTTTTATTTTATTGTATTGTTTTTGAGATGATTATTTTCAAAACTTTAGGTCTTCACATTGTCTGTTTTTGCATCATTATTGTTGATTATCTTTCCTAATATTTTCTGACATGTTTCTTTTGTGGTAGGGCCCGTGGAGATGGTGGACGCTCTATCATCATGGAGGCGTGAAGTTGGGTGCTCACGCTGTAAGGGTCCACAAGAGAAGCTCAGAAGAATTCAAGGAGCTTAATTGAAATTTTGTTCATTTGTCTTTTGTTCATTTGTCTTGTAAATAATTGTTTTATCGTCACCTTTATAGCGGTCGGTCCTCATTTGAGGGTTCGTCCGTGTAAATTAAACTTGAACATTACATGTGCTGTGTAGAGCTTGTTTCATCCCAGTCTGGGTGAGGCTCCACTTGAGTGTTTGAACCTAGGTCTAGGCACACAGCTCTCCGAGCATCCTTTTCAAATATCACCTGTGCTTTCTTCGTAGGTTAGGACACACATTATTCACAAGACACACATACATCGCTTCACCTATCCAAATTAATTAAATTCTTTCCTGCTAATAGAAGCATGTTAGGGTGTATTTTCTTCGACTTGCATGTGTGTAGCGTTAAATTTTCAAATACAGTCTTGCACATGCATGGAGATTTCTAGACGCACTGTAAGTTTCTCTCTCTGGCATGCATTGTGGTTTTTATGAATGCATCAATTTTTCTCGATCTTTCACTAATTCATTACTTAGAATATTAAAGGAAATTAGGAATGATCGATTAGATGATGTTTGCTTGATTTGTGGTCACATTAATACAGTGATAATCTAAGCAAAATATTTAGTTGCAATGTAAGTTGATGAAATTAATTGGAATAAAATTCACTCTTGGATTATGCGAGAGCAACCCCTGACATTGTACGCATGATGTTTTGATTGTTGAGAGGTGAGGACGTATCCCTAGGATAGCACCTAAAACCTATTCGATAAACTTGCGTAATGGGCTTCGGATCGCCAATAAAATGGACAAGATAGATGACCAATCCTTTTTGGTCTTCGTGTTGAGTTGGTGAATCAAGGGTATTGCTTGAATGATTGAGTCTTGAATGACTATTCTTCCCAATCCTCCTATAACCCTAGATGACCAAACCCCCATCTCCGCACATCCAATCATCTCTGTAAATCCACCCCCCCTAACATTGTATAGTTACTGATTATTCACCACAGGTCCCTCCACCCTTATCGCAGATCCAATACTTAGGTTATTCACAGCCTATGTATAGGGAGACTTGAGTCAAGACCATCCTTTCCTCTTCTTGTTATTCTTACACTTAGGTTATATTTTGACCTAAGTATAGGGGAGCATCTGAGTCAATTATGCTATATCACCTTGTATTTAACATGAGCTATGACTTCATATCACTTTGTGCTATGATGACATAACAAAAGCTAAGTATAGGGGGTATACCGTATACATTGTATATATACTATAGCCATAGCTCATATGTTGAAATTTTTGAAAATTTTGAAACTTTTTCGGTCTAGGGTACAAGTGTTCTTGAACTGATTTTCGTAAAAATGTTTGTAAAATGCTTTGAAATTTTTTTCTAATTGTGTGACACTATTTGGAAAAATGTTTGACAATAGTTTGAAAAATGAGAATTTAAATCGTTTGAAAAATCATTTGAACAATATTTTGAAAATCTCTATATTATGTGACATGGTTTGAAAATGTTTTCAAAATCTTTTCAAATTTGAGGGACTAACTATTTTGTAACTATTAACTTTATTCAAAAATCCCATAAAAATGTGAAAAATCAAAACTTTTCTTGAGCATCGATTCAGACTACTGAGCTAAAAAATGAGTAGTCATTTCTCAGTGAGGGAACTACAGTCTCCCTTAGCAGAGTGGGTGGTTAAAAGACAATGCGATTGGCACCATCTTGAAGTAATACGGGTAGTCGTCTAACGGTCCGTACTTACACCCATACTGGATGGAAATGGATGCAACTATTCATATGAGCTTAGGGTAGTCATTATTTCTCTTGAGATTAAAAAATTCCATAAAAATACAAAATTCAAAAATCATAAAATTTCACTAACTTTGGAGTTGGTGTATTCGTGATACTTTCATTATCACTTCACTAACTTGGAGTTGGTGTATTCTTGACACTTTTATTATCACTCAAGGTTTAAGGGTTTGTGGACACTTGGTTTTTGAGATCTTGAGAGTCTGAGTTAACCAGCCTTTGTCATTAGGTTTGAAACATAATAATTCACACTTCCCTATTTTGAAATATTTAGCTTTATATTGCACTCTTCATATCTACCTTTTAAGACTATGATCAGTACATCACATCCACAATTGCATGAATGATGAGATGATTTTTGTTATTACGTAAGGAACTGGGATGGGGGATTTGAGTTTAGATCTAATTTAAGTCAATGAAGGCTTCAAGAAACATGAGTGCCAAAAAAACCCCTAGCCAATATGCAAACAAGTTCACATGCTATCGTTTGATATTGAATGATGTGCTAGGGTCTGATTAAACTAAATAAGTAATGATCAATGAGCGCCAATTCTTGGTGAAAGCAATGGAGATAGCCACAATGCAAAGAAAAGAAAGAAATATTGAAGAGCTCTCCAACAAAAAGTAAAATGACAAAGATCTTCTATCAAAGGCAAGTGCTCCCAAACCATTTCAAAGTGTCCACTTGGAGCAAAACTAATTAGGCCAAAGGAGTCAGGCTGGCACCCAAAAAGGGCTCTGCATCGTAAATGCTACAAGTTTGGGCGTAGAAGGTGTATTAGATACCCAGAAAAGACACACCCCTGGTGTATTCTCAGGAAAACAAGTGCATATGACTCCAAAAACTTTTGACGGACACACTGGTCAATGATCAAAAATATACAGGCGTTGAGTAATAAGGCAATCGAGAGGATCCTTGCTCCAATGTGAGGGAGAGAAGAAAATACACAATCCTATGCCCTCCATCATCTGTCATGTCATCTATACTTTCAAGTCTAACAAACTAATGAGATGGTGGATTGAACGCAAGAAAAGACTTATTTCCTAGTGTTGAGGATTAGGTCTAGAGGAGAGTCTCCTGGACTGGGACCATGGGTGACATCTCGACTCAACTCTCATCATTGCAATGCACTAAATTTCATATCCTTATATTATATTTACAAACAGAGAGTTGTAAGTAGAGAAGCTGGATTCCTTTTGACTAAAGCATGGTTAAGCCCAGAATTTTAGGATCACTCAAATTAAGTATCCCAGATGGATTGAGCCTTGAAAAGTTACATACATTGTCAGTAATTAATCTGACTCCTTCATTCTTTAGATGCTCGAGGACGGACATAGTTTATGTATAGGGGGATGATGATTCTCTGATTTATCATTTCTATACTCCCTTATTATCCTCGAAGCACAAGAACTTCACTGCAAATCTTCATTAATTACGCATCTTTATCAATAAATCATTCTCTTGTAATTAATCATAATTATTGTACAAAAATTAACCCTTTTATTTTCTTTATATTTTCTGCATTTTATTTTCTATTAAGAATCACTAAAAACTAGAGAAATTATTGTAGATATTTGTTTTGGTGTTAAAAAGATATATACAAAAAATTACAAAACAACTAAAAGAAGTTTTTTATCTATTAAAATACTCTAAAAATATTTCTTTATGATTTTTTATCTCGTTTAACTTTCTCACAAAAATGAAACTTGTAGATCTCCTCGAGATCTACAACTTTCATGCTTTGAGGTTTTCCTAATTTTGCTTCCTTCTATTTCTTTTTTAATTTCCTTTATTTTTTGCATTTTTGAATAATCTGATTGGGCCACATGACACCCTCTGGGCCGCCCACATGGCCCCTTCTCCACATGACACGTAATCAAGCTCTATACACCGACGAGCTGGTGTGCATATAAGGGCATATGAGTAATACGATCTCTCAAAGGGATCATACAGAATTACTTGTGAACCGGAAGACATGAGCTTACTGATAAGGTATTGGGACCGATCAAATTCCATGCATGGTCGTCGTGCTTTGGAAGCATGACAAGAATTTGTAGGTATGATATATGCTTTGTGAAAGAATATGATCGATATCAACTCCTAATGACCAAGATTGAGAAACTTATTGATAAAACCCTGAAAATGACAGTGTTAAATTGATCTTTATTATCGAGTTTATCATATGTCTTCCAGTATACAGGATGTATAGGTATTAGGAATACATGAGGGTGATGTGATCATAAACGATTGTAAAACCATGACCCTTCCATTCCAAGGGAGTGATGAAACAAGTTTGAATTTTAGTGTTCCTCTCAATATAGAAGTAATACGATCTTGATCGAAGTGTTGGACATTGATCTGAACGAGATTCAGATGAAACGAGAAGATTAGATATATGATCTTGATTTAATCAAGCATCTACGAGAGGTATGTGAGATCTGTATTTGAGATGTAATCTCAATCCAAGTCACTATACGTGGAACATACAATCACCCTATCCTTATCTCCAAGTATCTGCAGAGAAAGCGCATTATTCTTGAAAGGGTTCAAGAATAATTCCATAGTTGAATTATACTCAAGCATTGAGAAATGGATAATTAAATGTGATTTAATTATCTTGAATGATGTGAATTTGATCCTTTTTTATTTAGATGCACGAGAATGATGATCCAATATAATTAAATACGATTTAATTATTATGGATGAGAATAATGTGGATAGTAATATCCAATTATTCATAATATATTATAAATGTGATTTATAATGTATTAGGGAGAACATATTATGATTTGTTGATTAATTATTTATGTGAATTGGATTCACATTGGATAATTAATTGAAAATGTAAATCACATTTTATTTTGGGTTGTAAATAAGATTCATAAATTTCCAATGGAAAGATTGCAATCATCATAAAATAATTATGAATTATTTTTGTAGAATAATTTACAATAATTGTCATTGTAAATATTGGAGATACATGGAATCATGCAATCTTGGAGATTGCATTGGAATCTCCCTTTCCTAATAGGAGAAGGGGCGTCCACCAATTCCTACAAGGAAAGGGTAGCCATCCACCCCTCCTATATGAAAGGAGAGATTCTCCTTTCCATTATCTCCAAGATTAGTTGATTTAATTTGAGGATTAAATTATGTTGATTTATCAATATATATTCAATCAAATTAAATTAATTGTTGTTGTGTTTTTTCAACAAAATCTTAGCCATTGAAAGAAGCACAAATCAATCTCATCCATTGATTTTGTGTAGTCCATGGATTGTGATCCATGGACTCCGAAAACCCTATATAATTAGAGGCATCCCTTGCTCTTCTTGGTTACAACAATATCAACAACAAGCTCTCTCCTCTCTCTTATTCCCATTCCCTCTCTCCCTTGGTGGTCGTCTACCTAAACCCTAGATGGAAGAAGCTACCGTCGTCGCCTCACCATTGTGTTGCCGCCTCAACAACCCTTGGTTCTCCATCTTCTTTGGTGCGCTTCACTCACAAAGAAGATGTACGATCTTGTGTGGCAAGATCAGGAGTTCCCTTTGATTTGATCAACATCTTGGATTGTGAGAAGCATGTGGTTCATCCCCGCGCTCGCAAGCATCTCCTCCAACAATCGGACTTGAGACAGGAGGTCTCATCTTTTAGAGGCTTGATCGCAACCATGCTACAAGAGGTATTCCTTTATCTATGTCGTTAGATGAAACGATTCAAGAAGTGTTCTTGGATCATGTAGTTTCATCGAATAATTTTTTTTAAAAATTCTGTTGCATCGAACAACTAGTGCGACTAGTCGTTCTTGATTGTATACGATACGATCCCCACACTTCCGTTATGCGCTTAAGGATCACTCCATATCCTACAAGCTTGACTGAATTTGTAGTTTTTATATATGCTTTTTGCAAAGTATATGATCCATAACCAGGTACTTTTGGAAAGTATATGAATGATACCAACTCCCAATGATCGAATTAGATACTTAATGATAAAACCCTGAAGAAGACAATCCAAAATAAGATATAAAATTCGGGTTTATTCTAGGTCTTCCAGTATGCATGATGTACGTGTATTAGAAATGCTCAAGGGTGATGTGATCATAAATGAGTGTATAACCACGACGCTTCCATTCTGAGGAGGTTTTGAAACATGTTTGGATTTTAGTGACTCCACTCAATAGAGAAGTAATCTAATCTTAGTCCAAATGTTGGACATTGATTAGAATGTGATTCAGATGCAATGAGAAGATTAGATCTACGGCTTTGATTTAATCAAGCATCTATGAGAAGTCCCCAAGATCTGGATTTGAGATGTGATCTCAATATCCAAGTCACTATACGTGGAACGTACAATCGCCATGTTCTTATCTCCAAGTATACGCGGATAAAGCACGTTATTCTTGAAAGAGTTCAAGAACAATTCCATTATTAAAATGTATATCTGAGCATAGAGAAATTGATAATTAAATGTAATTTAATTATCATGGATAATGTGAATGTGATACATATAATTTAGATGAAACGGAATGATAAATCAAGATAATTAAATATGATTTAATTATCATGGATATGAACAATGTGGGTAGTACTATCCATATTAATCATATATATTATAAGTTTGAATTATAATATATTAGAGAGAGCTTTTTGTAAATAGTGTTTATAAATTAATATTGATGTGAATTGGATTCACATTGGACAAATAATTGAAAATACAATTTACAATTTATTTTGGATATGTGAATATGATTCACAATTTACAATGGCATGACTGAAATTGTCATAAAATATTTTGAAATTATTATTTTGAAATAATATACAATAAAAGTTACTGCATATAATGAAAGATTATATGAAATCTCATATATTAAGAAGAGGGAGGCACCTTCCATATGAGAAGGGTGGACGACCACCCTTTAATTAGGACTCAAGATAGTCGTCCCCCCTAATTAGAAGGAGACTTGACTCCTTTCTCATCCTTCATGGTATATTGATTCGATTGAATTGATTTATATTGATAATTATTCAATATATATAATTAAATCAAATTAATTGTTGTTATAAATTTTACAATAAAATCATGACCATTGAAAGAAACACAAATCAATCTCAACCTTTGAATTTGTGTTGTACATGGATTGTGATCCATGGACTCCCAAAATATTATAAAAGAAGAGCAACCCTAGATCTTCTTTGATAAAATATAATTGCAAGACTCTCTCTCTCTCTTTCTCTTTCTCTTCATACATACCCCCTCTCTCTAAAGCGGTCATCCACTTTTTTAATCTAAAGATAATCACCGACATCGCTGCGTCGTCGTGATGCCGCTTTGACTGCTCATGTATTTTTGTCTTCCTCGGTGCTCTTTGCATGTGAAGAAGACCTCGGATTTTTAATTTTGAAATCAGGAGATCCATCGCATGGATCTACATCTTGTATTGTGAGAAGGAGACATCTCATCAACACGATCGCAAGCGTATGCTCCTTCGGGTCGAACTTGAGACAAGTGGTCTATTGCTTTAGAGGCTTCGATCGCAACAGGCTTCAAGAGCTATTCCTATATCTTCCTTGTGGTTTATATGAAGACATTCGAGAAGTGTTCTTGTATCATGTGGTCTCATCACTTTATTTTTTTTAAATTTCACTACCACGAGCAACTAGTATGACTAGTTGCTTCTGATCGCATATGATGCAATCTTAATGCCTTCATGATGCGCTTAAGATTTTTCCCATAACATTCAATAATGTCTTCATGTTTGTTGAAATGATATCCACCACACACATCATCTATTAGCCTATGGCTCTTTTGATTTAGGCTCCCCAAAGAAAATTTGCACTTGGATTTTCATCAGGATGCCATGGTGGGGGAACTTTTATTGTAAATCCTTAATCTCTCCTTGGCTTCATGAATGGACTCGTACGATCCTTGGGAGAAGTTCGAGAACTACGCATGCATCTGATTCAGATGATAAAGAGGGTAGAATTTATGAAGGAATGTTGACTTGAGCTCTTCATAGGTCATCACCACCTTCCCTAAATGATTTATCCAATATAAAGCCTTGATTTGAAGGCTAAAGGTAAAGCAAGTCATCTTGACTATGCCTAATGAAATGTTAGGTAGTGGGTGGTGTCGTAGATGCAGCCAAGTTGTTGGAGATGGATATGCACTTCCTCATTTGTGTTCTCGTGGAATAAGGGAAGAAGAGATAAGAGCTATTGTTTGAACTCGAAATGTACATGGACCGGTGGAATCTGGAACCACTTTGTCATCTGGCCAGCGCCAAGATTGTAAGTTTTCTTAAATATAGGCTTGGGAGCCTCTCTTCTTTCTTGCTCCTCCCCTCCACGGGATCCATCTATGTGTGCTTCATTTTCCCCTTCTCCTCCTCCTCCTATGCTCTCTCTATATCCGATGCTCCAGTAACATTTCCTTGAAGGCAGCCTGAGTATAGGCATGTGCAATCAGTTGTGCTTGAATCACATGTATAGAGGCGAGCATCTGAGCATTGACTTCATTATGCTCAACTTGTGATGCCTTCTCCTTCGGTGGATCCATCTCTGAATCAGACTCAGAGTCTACAGATTCCTGATCGGTTTACGGATCTGCATGAGGAAATGAATTCCTATCAGTTTGGATTGGTGCACCAGATGTAGACATGTGTTCGGAATTAGGTTCAATTCTGAACATTATTGAACTCGACAATGTGTATGGAGACAAATGGATTTCCATCCACAAATGGGGGATGTCGGGACAAGTGTGATCCTGGTTTATTTGAGATGGGTAAGACGAGGAGACTTCAGAGTGGTTCACAAAATCTGAGCCATTCTCTCTAGATTCATCTACGCAGTCTAGACTAAGCCATCAAAGATCCAACATCTTGAGAGACAAGAAGGGTAGAAATGAAGAATAATGAGCACAGAGATAAATAAGAAATAAAGTGAGGAAATGAGAAAAGGCTCGAAGTGAGAAAAGAGAAAAGGAATGATACGAGAAGTGAAAAGAAAAAGGCGCAAGTACGCAGGACTATGATCTTTGACATTAATCAAAATCCAATCAAACACCAAAGAAAATGGATTCACCAACACAACACAAGTAAGCCATCAGAGTACAACTATTATCTTTGTAATTTTTATTGGTTGTCTTCAGGAAATCTTTATAACAAGTCCTTATGAGCTAATCCTATAGGAGAGTGAGTACTACCAGACAAGTGACATGTACTTCCCACTTCATTTGTAACCTGTAGCATATTCATTTTTAAAGAATCCTTGATATTGGGTTTGGATCCACTACTCAATCAAAGAATATTGTAGGAAGCTGATAGGCAAAACTATTACTTCCCCCTTACGTTGTACTCGACCGTGGTATGATATGGGGACACATCATCGTTGCTCCCATATGCTCAATATTTCAGACTAATCTTGCAAGCGGACTCAGTCCTGCTCTCCCACACACTGGTATAAGTGTCAATACTTCATGAATCCAATCAACAATATTGTATTACCTAGGCTGGGATTTTGGCTCTATTACCTAGGGTCATGCCTCACTCTATTTATAATGTACCTGAAAACAAAGTGGGATTTATGAACCCAATACAGTGAAGTTCATTACGGATTTTAATTGTGATCGAAATTTAGTTAGCAGTCCCCATGTATTATTTTTTTTAGATTTTCATTTTTTGAATATTTTTCAAGAATATTCACCTAATGATTTTTTGATTTTCTTTAAACCTACGTAAGCAAAAACATAGGGAGAAGGTAGAAAAGCAATGCAAGTCAACACAATGATGGAATGCTCACCATTGTGATTAAATGATGAATGCTTAGTCAGAATTACTTATAGTGCTTCCCAGCTCTCTCCATACGAGATACTAGACCGAATTTTAAAACTACACAACATGATATGTAAGTCTCTTGAAATCTCCCTAAGCAAGACTTACTATTAGTATGAAGAACTGAACTAATTTGACTAAGTATAAGTGTATCGGACAATATGCAAATGAAAATAATTAGGTAGGGACCTAGTTATCGAGTCAAGCAATCCTAAAAACTAAGAACTCAATCAGCGAAGATGTAAACATAAAAAAGTCAGAATATACAAATCATGAGAAACAAAGAGGGAAATAGGGAGAACAAAAAAGAGAGTGCGATGAAAACAAGAGAAAACTGAGCTTGCCTCCAAGTGAACAGATACTTGGTAAAATACGCTTGTAATGTTCAAGTGTCTTGGGAATCTTCAACATGTATTATTGCAAATTAAATGGATTCTCTCTCACCAAATAAAAATAAAAATCTAATATATTGCTATTCTCATCAGCTCTTTATCTACCTTGTTGCTCTCTCCTATCGGGTTGTAGAGAATCGTTGATCTCCACCTCACTCGAGTGCCTCGATTTCCTAAAAAACCATCCTCGCTCGGTGACCCCTCGTATCAAAGTCAACAAAAGAAATGGATTAGAACAAGTAAACAATTATTGAAATACAAAGCAATAAAGACAGAAAAGGTTATAGTTACTATGTGCAAACTATCATGTTCGTTGCTTCCCGACATTAGCATCATTTGACAAGATGCTTTTAATACATGTGCCAAGGTCAGGTCTTGGAGGGCCTGCAGTGTCCGAAAAGTCAGATCCAATAATCGTTGTATCGGTCGCTCTCTCGGCGTGTGACACCCAATCTAAGCTTCTCCATCAACAATCAACCCAGGAATAGTATATGTAATAATAAAGTGTGGGTAGAAATTTATTATACCCTACAAAATATATGTATAATGTACAAGTGTAGGGGTCGAACCACTGAGAGAAACGATGAATAGTTAAAATTATTAGTAAACATTGCAAATTAATAATAATATTTTTTGTACTTTTTAGCTTTTTCTTTTTTTATGTAGGTTTTTAATTATTCATTTTTTATGGGGTTCAATTGTTTTATAAATTTTGTATATTTGATTTTTTTAAATTATATATTTTCTTTTTAATTTTGCAAAATTTCAATTTCTATTTTTAAATATAATATACATTTATAAATGATAGTATTATATATTTTATAAGTAATATATTGATTGTATAATATATATGCCATTATATTTTTCGTTATACATAAATATAGTCAAAATACATTAAATAAAATATTTTTGTGTTTTTGTATTTTCCTTTTTTGTAATTTTTTATAGAATTTTTGCTAATTTTATAAGTATTAAAATGTAAAAACACGTGCACAAATTATTTAGCTGAGATTATTTTAAGTTTAATAAAAATAAATAAGTCCAAAATTAACCTAAAATGATTTTTAATAAGTAGAATATAATATATAGAAAATTCAAAAATAGAGAAATATATTTTTATATTTTCTATAGGTTTTGTTAATTTTTATAATATTTTTATGGTTTTATGATTTTTAGATTTTGTTTGTGTATTTGTATGTGATTTTTGGTTATGAGGTGGACAATATATTAATATAGCTAATATATTGTTCTGGTAATTTTTGGAGGAGGTTTTATATTTGTTATGGGTTTTAGTATTTATAATGAATAAAAATGTATTTATTATATTTTTAATAAATAGTTTTTTTTAATTTAATGCTAACTAAAAATAAGGCGTGGTTAAGCACAATAACATTCATTTAAATAAATTTTCATGTAGTTTTTTTAGCAATAAAAATATTTAAAAATACAAATATACACAAAACTAAAATGTTGAACTGGTAGGGACTTAGTTTCAGTTTATTAAAACATTTAATCTATTTAGTATTAGGTTTTTGAAGTTCAAGGGTACATATACAATATTTACAGGCTTCACGTATGCCCCATTGAGGCGGGAGAACCATTTTGCAAAATGCAATAAAGTTCATACCATTAATTGCAATTTACACAAAATGTTTACATTATATTTAATTTTTACAGGACTACTAACAAAATAAATAGGAGGAGGGGATAGTTGCAATATACCTAGGAGGACACGTCGCTTGGTGTGTGTGGTGCTAATGAACGGTGATGGTTGCGCCATGAGTATCGCTTAATATCATGTGGTCCAAATCAGGCAGCGATTCATTTAATCTTAATAATAGAGATTAGATCTGGGCCGGTGCTTCAATCAGAAGACTGAAACGTGTCACAAATAACAAGGAAAAATAAGTTCTTCCATGAACTTCAATCAATAACTGCAATGGTCTCTGGCGATCTCTTTTGCTCATGAGCATCTCTACGCCTTCTTAGGACTACTTCGCATCTATAGGGGTCTCCAGAAGTTCTGGGCTACGTTGGAGGAGGCCTAGAAAGGGTTTCTTCCACGACGGTTTGGGAGTGAACTTCACAGGTCGATTAGACATACAAGTGCTCCTTCGTGTCTAAACTCATGCATAAAAAGGTAGAGAGGCTTGAGATCTATGATCTCGACCTAATTTGAAGCTTTTGCGTAAAAGAAATGAAGGTGAACAATGAACCCCCGACGAGTGGCAGAGCTAAAGTCTGATTTGCCGATTCAAGGAGAATTGGGTTGATCTACATGAGAACAAGCGATGAGGATGGTGATAAGTTTATTAGAGGGGACAAGAACGGTCAGAAGCATGACAAAAAGAGGTGGTCAGAGCCTTGCTCCGGCAAACTACGATTAAACTTATCTACGCTAAATGATTGGAAATGAAGATAAACAAACCTCAATCTGAGCTGAAGAATTAAATTGCAATGAAAAGAGCCTAAAACTAATAACTCATGCCTTCCCAAGTCAAGTAGCATAGAACCACGCTAGAAGATGTGCTCGACGGTGGTGGACCTCCTCTCTGGTGCCTTTGTTCTTGCTAACATCTACTAGAGCAAGATGCCAGAAAGCTCAACAAAGACTATGATTGGGGTTATAGGGCATGAAAAGGGATCAAAACCAAAAGAAGGTCAGAGGTTTTATTTATAGAGAAAGGTGACCGATAACCTTGGGCAGAGGATGGTGTGAAGATCAGAACTGGTTGGTGAAACCTAAAGGGCTAGCGAGAAAGAGGGGAGTGTGCTGAAGATTGTTCGTGAAGGGAACCAAACTCCATTGTGCAGTGGATCATCATCAAATAATCAAAGTCATAAGGTCCACGGGTTATGACAGAGGGGTGGTGAAGACCGGACAGTTGACCACAGTTAACGAATGAGGCGCCCTGATTGGGCCGCATAAGCCCGCTACAAGACAAAATAGTAATAAAATAAGAAGAAAGTAGAATGAAATAGAAATGTTTTGTTTTAAAAAAATCAAAATATAAAAAAATATTTCTTATTTTATTTACTATTTATGGTGATTTTTAATTATTTTTACGAACTTTTTTACTAAATGTTATTTTTGACAAGTATATACATAGGTATATTTACCTACATTCTAGTTTTTTTATTTTGTATTTTAAATATTATTATTATATGTACTTATTTTAAATATGTATAATATATTTAAATACATATTTACATATATTTATATTATTTCAATTTTTAGTTCACATAGTAATATGTGTATATACATTATAGGTATAGTATAATTATATATTTTTATACATTATTTATTACGATGTATTTTTTTTGGTTTTATTTTCCATTTATATTCTAATATACTTCAAATAATATTTAAAATTTTAGAAAATATAATAAGAGAAAAAATATAAAGAATAAAACATATGAAATAAATATACATGTATATAGTACAATGGGACACCAACAATCGACTTTTGCGCCTTAACTTTATTTTTAATGAAACCACCTTCATTAGATAGATAATTCAATTTAGAATACAATGGATGTGTGGTTGGTGTATTTTGAGCACATATGGAGAATATATGGGTCTGTGAATTTGGTTTACAACTTTTTCATCTATGTGTCCCAAGTGCACAGTGCATTATTTTTATGTGCAATTATTTTTATATTTTTCTATGTATTTTTATGTACAAGTTTCATGTTGATCATTTTATTATTTGATATGTATAAGATAAATAATAAAATGAAGGAAAATGGCTATTTTAAAGAATTTAAATTAAGGTCTCTATATACAACATAGACCCTTATCTCCTACTTTGTTCCATCGACCAAGTAAATATTGACTCGGTATCGGGGTTTAGGATTATTCAATATCTTTGATACGTTATTCTATTTTAATTTATTTTAATTGCTCTTTATTTTGGATTTAAATACATATATTTATGTGTTATTTACATATGAATAATGAATGCTAATTTGTGTGATTTATTGCTATTTACAGATGTTTTAAAAGGAATTTAAATGCAAAAATGGAAGAATAAAGGTATATGAATATTATTCATCAAGTATATATTCTTCGTTATGAAAAACATTCTCCCTTCCATTCGGGCCAAACAATGCCAAACACAACCTTCTTCTTCGGCGGATCACCATTGATGCAAGCTCTATACTTGAATCTTCGTAATTTAGTTTCACAACCACTAAGGTAGGTAGACAACTCTTACCCTTCTTCCTCAAACTTTCATGCTCGACTCTTCATGCCTTCAAGAGGGAAAAGTTCTTCCTTCCTCTATAGCTTTGCACAAGATTTCAAATGATGCCAAAAGGGTCACAATCGATATCCATAACTTATCGTTGACCGCCCCCTAACACAAGCGCTTTGTTGCTTTCTTTACAGTTTAGTTCAGAACTATTTCTTGTCACTTTCTACTCATGTTGGACATATTTTGGATTAAAATTTAGTTATTTATTATGTAGTTTTTTTTATTCTGGTATTGATAACGATCTTTGACCAAGCGGGTAAAAATCATCAATTGTAGATATCACTAAGGAGAGAGACAGTTAATCAAATACAATCCAACACTGAGATAAAATCGAAGTAGTTCCCTATTTATTTACCCATGTAAGTGTGCATGGGTCAAACTCAAGGAGGAAGAAAGTCGTACTTGTGACTTTTGAGGGAAGAAAATAATTTTTGTGATATTTTTTATCTTTCTTTTATTGTCTTCTTCTATGATAAACTTCTTGTATTTTAATTTTTATTCTTTTTATTTGATTTTCAATCTTTCCATTTTTATTTAATTTAGAAGGGATATTTTTTAAAACTACGTTGATCTACAATATAGTAGTATATGATATAATTATATATAATGATAATATAATAGATCCATGAAAGTGACTCGAGCAACGAGCTCGAAAAATAACTCAAAAAGAAAACAAATTGTAGTCGTAAGTAGAAGAATTAAACCTCGAGAAGCGTAGTTAAAATCCTTCAAATACATCTAGAAAATAAAAATGGCAAAAAAATACTAGCAGAATAATGTCCACGATCCTTCAAAATATCCAATGTTAAAATGTAGGTGTGTAAAAAAAATACAATCAAAGGAATAAGCCTTTCTTTCAATTAGGGCCCTGGTTAGGGACCTAATTGTAAGGAAAACTAGAATCTATTACAACTAGGTCCTTGTACAGGGACCTAAATGTAATGAAGAGTATCTCTGGAGGCAGGTGTAAAAGTTGAGTTCTGTGAGGGCCACTTATGCAAATTGTCCACCATTGTGCAACTAACGACCTGGATCAGAAGATGCTCGGGCGATCTGGGCCATTCGTGTTGACACGCATCACAAGGTTGTACAATAGGTGTTCTTCCCGCTATTCTTCCCCAAACTTGGTGGCGGCGACTATTCTAACATCGGATCTCCTTCTCTTGTGAAGATGGGATGAGTAGAGACAATGGTGAGTGACTGGAGGTAGGGCCGAAAGGAGGCTCCTCCTCCTTCAAGCTTGCCTATTTATTCTCTTTCTAATGGCAACATTTATTTTCTGATTTTGCATCTACAATTTATTGATAATTCCTACTTCTATTGTGTCACTTGCTCAATGATTTTTAATGCCATTAACTCATTTTAATGCATTATTTATCCCTGAAATTAACCTTTATTCTATTGTTCAAGTGTCTGATTAATTTAGGGGCCTCTTTTTTTATAAAAAAAGAGTTTAGGAGGTGTCAGATTAGTTAGGTCAAAGAGTTGACTTAATGAGATCAAGATAGCCGAAGCCCTATATCGTATATTGTCACGTTATGGGCACACATCCTCTGACCGGAGACAGATGTGTTACTATATGTCTAAGTATGTACAATTGGAAGACCAATTGGTTGATGACCTAATCAAGGTCTATACACCGACGAGCTGGTGTGCATATGAGGGCAAATGAGTAATATGATCTCTTAAAGGGATCATACAGGATTACTTGTGAACCGGAAGACATGAGCTTACTGATAAGGTATCGGGACCGATCAAATTCCATGCATGGTCATCGTGCTTTGGAAGCATGATAAGAATTTGTAGGTATGATATATGCTTTGTGAAAACATATGATCGATACCAACTCCTAATGACCAAGATTGAGAAACTTATTGACAAAACCCTGAAAATGACAGTGTTAAATTGATCTTTATTATCGAGTTTATCATAGGTCTTCCAGTATGCATGACGTATAGGTATTAGAAATACCTAATGGTGATGTAATCGTAAACGATTGTAAAACCATGACGCTTCCATTCCGAGGGAGTGATGAAACAAGTTTGGATTTTAGTGATCCTCTCAGTAGAGAAGTAATCCAATCTTGGTCCAACTATTGGACATTGATCTGAATGAGATTCAGATGCAACGAGAATATTAGATTTACGATCTTGATTTAATCAAGCATCTATGAGAGGTACGTGAGATCTGGATTTGAGATGTAATCTCAATCCCAGTCACTATACGTGGAACATACAATCACCCTATCCTTATCTCCTAGTATCTGCGGAGAAAGCGCATTATTCTTGAAAGGGTTCAAGAATAATTCCATAGTTGAATTATATTCAAGCATTGAGAAATGTATAATTAAATGTGATCTAATTACCTTGAATGATGTGAATTTGATCCTTTTTTATTTAGATGCATGAGAATGATGATCCAATATAATTAAATGCAATTTAATTATTATGGATGAGAATAATGTGGATAGCAATATCCAATTATTTATAATATATTATAAATGTGATTTATAATGTATTAAAGAGAACATATTATGATTTGTTGATTAATTATTGATGTGAATTGGATTCACATTGGATAATTAATTGAAAATGTAAATCACATTTTATTTTGGGTTGTAAATAAGATTCACAAATTTCCAATGGCAAGATTACAATCATCATAAAAAAATTATGAATTATTTTTGTAGAATAATTTACAACAATTGTCATTGTAAATATTGGAGATACATGGAATCATGCAATCTTGGATATTGCATTGGAATCTCCCTTTCCTAATAGGAGAAGGGGCGTACACCAATTCTTATAAGGAAAGGGTAGCCATCCACCCCTCCTATATGAAAGGAAAGATTCTCCTTTCCATTATCTCCAAGATCAGTTGATTTAATATGAGCATTAAATTATGTTGATTTATCAATATATATTCAATCAAATTAAATTAACTGTTGTTATGTTTCTTCAACAAAATCTTAGCCATCGAAAGAAGCACAAATCAATCTCATCCATTGATTTTGTGTAGTCCATGGATTGTAATCCATGGACTCCCAAAACCCTATATAAGAAGAGGCATCCCTTGCTCTTCTTGGTTACAACAATAACAACAATAAGCTCTCTCCTCTCTCTTATTCCCATTCCCTCTCTCCCTCTCTCTCTCCCTTGGTGGCCGTCTACCTAAACCCTAGAGGGAAGAAGCTACCGTTGTCGCCTCGCCATTGTGTTGCTGCCTCAACAACCCTTGGTTCTCCATCTTCTTTGGTGCGCTTCACTCACAAAGAAGATGTACGTTCTCGTGTGGTGAGATTAGGAGTTCCCTTTTCTTGGATCAACATCTTGGATTGTGAGAAGCATGTGGTTCATCCCCGTGCTCGCAAGCATCTCCTCCAACAATCGGACTTGAGATAGTAGGTCTCTTCTTTTAGAGGCTTGATCACCACCATGATAAAAGAGGTATTCCTTTATTTATGTCGTTATATGAAATGATTCAAGAAGTGTTCTTGGATCATATGGTTTCATCGAATAAATTTTTTTAAAAATTCTGCTGCATCGAACAACTAGTGCGACTAGTCGTTCTTTATCATATACGATACAATCGCCACGCTCCCATTATGCGCTTGAGGATTACTCTATATCCATCAAGCTAGACTGAATTTGTAGGTTTTATATATGCTTTTGCAAAGTATATGATCAATAACCAGGTACTTTTGGAAAGTATATGAATGATACAAACTCCCAATGATTGAATGAGAAACTTAGTGATAAACCCCTGAAGAAGACAATCCAAAAAAAGATATAAAATTCGGGTTTATTCTAGGTCTTCCAGTATGCAGGATGTACATGTATTAGGAATACTCAAGGGTGATGTGATCATAAATGATTGTATAACCACGACGCTTCCATTCTGAGGAGGTTTTGAAACATGTGGATTTTAGTGACTCCTCTCAATAGAGAAGTAATCTAATCTTAGTCCAAATGTTGGACATTGATTTGAATGTGATTCAGATGCAATGAGAAGATTAGATCTACGGCTTTGATTTAATAAAGCATTTATGAGAAGTCCCCACGATCGGTATTTGAGATGTGATCTCAATATCCAAGTCACTATACGTGGAACGTACAATCGCAATGTTCTTATCTACAAGTATACGCGGATAAAGCACATTATTCTTGAAAGAGTTTAAGAATAATTCCATTATTAAAATGTATATCTGAGCATAGAGAAATTGATAATTAAATGTGATTTAATTATCATGAATATTGTGAATGAGATTCATATAATTTAGATGAAAAAGATAGAAAATGTTATAGTTACTATGTGCAAACTATCCTATTCGTTGCTCCCCGACATTAGCATCATTTGACAAGATGCTTTTAATACATGTGCCAAGGTCAGGTCTGGGAGGGCCTGCAGTGTCCGAAAAGTCAGATCCAACAATCGTTGTATCGGTCGCTCTCTCGGCGTGGGACACCCAATATAAGCTTCTCCATCAACAATCAACCCAGAAATAGTATATGCAATAATAAAGTGTGGGTAGAAATTTATTATACCCTACAAAATATATGTATAATGTACAAGTGTAGGGGTCGAGCCACTGAGAGAAAACGATGAATAGTTAAAATTATTAGTAAACGTTGCTAATTAATAATAATATTTTTTTGTACTTTTTAGCTTTTTCTTTTTTATGTAGGTTTTTAATTATTCAATTTTTAGGGGTTAAATTGTTTTATTTTTTGTATATTTTATTTTTTTTAAATTATATATTTTTTTTAATTTTGCATAATTTCAATTTCTATTTTTAAATATAATATACATTTATAAATAATAATAATATTGTATATTTTATAAGTAAAATATTGATTATATAATATATATGCCATTATATTTTTAGTTATACATAAATATAGTCAAAATGCATTAAATAAAATATTTTTGTGTTTTTATATTTTTCCTTTGTTTTTGTAATTTTTTATAGATTTTTTGCTAATTGTATACATATTAAAATTTAAAAACATGTGCACAAATTATTTAGCTGAGATTATTTTAAGTTTAATAAATATAAATAAGTCCAAAATTAACCTAAAATGATTTTTAATAAGTAAAATATAATATATAGAAAATTCAAAAATAGAGAAATATATTTTTATATTTTCTATAAGTTTTGTTAATAACTAGAATAAATTTTCATGTAGTTTTTTTAGCAATAAAAATATTTAATAATACAAATATACACAAAACTAAAATGTTGAACTGGTAGAGACTTAGTTTCAATTTATTAAAATATTTAATCTATTTAGTATTAGGTTTTGGAAGTTCAAGGGTACATACGCAATATTTACAGGGCTTCACGTGTGCCCCACTGAGGCGGGAGAACTATTTTGCAAATGCAATAAAGTTCATACCATTAATTGTAATTTACATAAAAAAGTTTACATTATATTTAATTTTTACAGGACTTCTTGATAAAATAAATAGAAGGAGGAGATAGTTGCAATATACCTAAGACGACACGTCGCTTGGTGTGTACGGTGCTAATGAACGGTGATGGTTGCGCCATGCATATCACTTAATATCTCGTGGTCCAAATCAGGCAGCGGTTCATTTAATCTTAATAATAGATATTAGATCTGGGATGGTGCTTCAATCGGAAGACTGAAAGGTGTCACAAATAACAAGGAAAAAATAGTTCTTCCATGAACTTTGATCAATAACTATAGAGGTCTCTAGCGATCTCTTTTGCTCCCGAGCATCTCTACGCCTTCTTAGGACTACTTCGCATCTACATGGGGCTCTAGAAGTTCTGGGCCATGTTGGAGGAGGCCTAGAAAGGGTTTCTTCCACGACGGTTTGGGAATGAACTTCACAGGTCGATTAGACATCCAAGTGCTTATTCGGGTCTAAACTCATGCATAAAAAGGTAGACAGGCTTGAGATCTATGCTCTCGACCTAATTTGAAGCTTTTGCGTAAAAGAAATGAAGGCGAACAATGAACCCCCTGACGAGTGGCAGAGCTAAGGTCCGATTTACCGATTCAAGGAGAATTGGGTTGATCGAGAACAAGGGATGAGGATGGTGATGAGATGATTAGAGGGGACAAGAACGGTTAGAAGCACGACAAAAATAGGTGGTCAGAGCCTTGCTCCGGCAAACTACGATTAAACTTATCTACGCTAAATGATTGGAAATTCAGATAAACAAACCTAAATCTGAGCTGAAGAATTAAATTGCAATGAAAAGAGCCTAAAACTAATAGCTCATGCCTTCCCATGTCAGGTAGCATAGAACCACGTTAGAAGATGTGCTCGACGGAGGTGGACCTCCTCTCCGGTGTCTTTGTTCTTGCCAACATCTACTAGAGCAAGCTGCCAGAAAGCTCAACAGAGACTATGATTGGGGTTATAGGGCGTGAAAAGGGATCAAAACCAAAAGAAGGTCAGAGGTTTTATTTATAGAGAAAGGTGACCGATAACCTTGGGCAGAGGATGGCGTGAAGATCAAAACTGGTTGGTAAAACCTAAAGGGCTAGCGAGAAAGAGGGGAGTGTGCTGAAGATTGTTCGCGAAGGGAACCAAACTCCATTGAGCAGTGGATCATCATCAAACAATCAAAGTCATAAGGTCCACGGGTTATGACAGAGGGGTGGCGAAGGCCGGACAGTTGACCACAGTCAACGAACGAGGCGCCCCGATTGGGTCGCATCAGCCCGCTACAAGATAAAATAGTAAGAAAATAAGAAGAGAATAGAAAATGAAATAGAAATGATTTGTTTAAATAAAAATCAAAATATAAAAAATATTTCTATTTTATGTACTATTTTATGGTGATTTTTAATTATTTTTACAAACTTATTTACTAAATGTTATTTTTTAGAAGTATATAGATATGTATATTTACCTATATTCTAGTTTTTCTATTTTACATTTTAAATATTATTATTATATGTACTTATTTTAAATATGTATACTATATTTAAATGCATATTTACATATATTTATATTATTTCAATTTTTAGTTTACATAGTAATATGTGTATATACATTATAGGTATAGTATAATTATATATTTTAGTACATTATTTATTACGATGTATTTTTAATGGTTTTATTTTCCATTTATATTCTAATATACTTTAAATAATATTTAAAATTTTAGAAAATATAAGATGAGTAAAATATAAAGAATAAAACATATGGATTAAATATACATGTATATAGTACAATGGGACACCAACAACCGACTTTTGTGCCTTAACTTTATTTTTAATGAAACCACCTTCATTAGATAGATAATTCTATTTAGAATACAATGGATGTGTGATTGGTGTATTTTGAGCACATATGGAGAAGATATGGGTCTGTGAATTCGGTATATAGTTTTTTCATCTATGTGTCCCAAGTGCACAGTGCATTATTTTTATGTGCAATTATTTTTATATTTTTCTATGTATTTTTATGTACAAGTTTCATGTTGATCATTTTATTACTTGATATGTATAAGATAAATAATAAAATGGAGGAAAATGGCTATTTTAAAGAATTTAAATTAAGGTTTCTATATACAGCATAGACCCTTATCTTCTACTTTGTTCCATCGACCAAGTCAATATTGACTCGGTCTCGGGGTTTAGGATTATTCAATATCTTTGATACTTTATTTTATTTTAATTTATTTTAATTGCTCTTTTATTCTGTATTTAAATACATATATTTATGTGTTATTTACATATGAATAATGAATGCTAATTTCTGTGATTTATTGCTATTTACAGATGTTTTAAAAGGAACTTAAATGCAAAATGGAAGAATAAAGGTATATGAATGACTATTCATCAAGTATATATTATTCATTATGAAAAAAATTCTCCCTTCCATTTGGGTCAAACAATGACAAACACAACCTTCTTCTTCGTTGGATAGCCATTGATGCAAGCTCTATACTTGAATCTTCGCATTTTAGTTTCACAACCACTAAGGTAGGTAGACAACTCTTACCGTTCTTCCTCAAACTTTCATGCTCGACTCTTCATGCCTTCAGGAGGGAAAAGTTCTTCCTTCCTCTATAGCTCTGCACAAGATTTCAAATGCCGCCAAAAGGGTCATAATTAGAGATCCATAACTTATCGGTTATCGCCCCTAACACAAGAGCATTGTTGCTTTCTTTACAGTTTAGTTCAGAACTATTTCTTGTCACTTTCTACTCATGTTGGACCTATTTTGGATTAAAATTTAGTTATTTGTTATGTAGTTTTTTTTATTCTGGTATTGATAACGATCTTTGACCAAGCGGGTAAAAATCATCAATTGTGGATATCACTAAGGAGAGAGACAGTTAATCAAATACAATCCAACACTGAGATAAAATCGAAGTTGTTCACTATTTATTTATCCATGTAAGTGTGCATGGGTCAAACTCAAGGAAGCAGAAAATCATACTTGTGACTTTTGAGGGAAGAAAATAATTTTTGTGATATTTTTTATCTTTCTTTTATTGTCTTCTTCGATGATAAAACTTTTTGTATTTTAATTTTTATTCTTTTTATTTGATTTTCAATTTTCCAATTTTTATAGAATTTTCAAAAGGGATATTTTTCAAAACTACGGTGATCTACAATATAGTAGTATATGATATAATTATTTATAATGATAGTATAATAGATCCATAAAAGTGACTCGAGCAACAAGCTCAAAAAATAACTCAAAAAGAAAACAAATCGTAGTCGTAAGTAGAATAATAAAACCTCGACAAGCGTAGTTAAAATCCTTGAAATACATCTAGAAAATAAAAATGAAAAAAATGCTAGCAGAATAATGTCCACGATGGTTCAAAATATCCAATGTCAAATTATAGGTGTGTAAAAAAATTACGATCAAAGGAATAAGTCTTTCTTTCAATTAGGTCCCCGATTAGGGACCTAATTGTAAGGAAAACTAGAATCTATTAAACCTAGGTCCTTGTACAGGGACCTAAATGTAATGAAGAGTATCTCTGGAGGCAGGTGTAAAAGTTGAAGTTTTGTGAGGGCCACTTATGCAAATTATCCACCATTGTGCAACTAACGACCAGGATCAGAAGATGCTCGGGTGATCTAGGCCATTCATGTTGACACGCATCACAAGGCTGTATAACAGGTGTTCTTCCCGCTATTCTTCCCCAAACTCGATGGCGGCGACAATTCTAACATCGGATCTCCATCTCTGGTGAAGATAGGACGAGTGGAGACAATGGCGAGTGACCGAAGGTAGGGCCGGAAGGAGGCTCCTCCTCCTTCAAGCTCGCCTATTTATTCTCTATCTAATGGCAACATTTATTTTCTTATTTTGCACCTACAATTTATTGATAATCCCTACTTCTATTGTGTCACTTGCTCATTGATTTTTAATGTCATTAACTCATTTTAATGCATTATTTATCCCCGAAATTAGCCTTTATTCTATTGTTCAAGTGTCTTATTAATTTAGAGGCCTCTTTTTACATAATTTATCTGCTTGCATATCATTACAAATTACATCTTATTTTAGCTGCATAAAACCAAATAAAAGTGCATACATCATTTCTATGCCAATTGTCTGCATTATTACATTGTGTATCTATGCATTTTGTGCATTGTGACTTCATATGAAGACCTAGATCTATTATTATAATTACTCAAATTAAATCAATATTTTTTTATATATAAATTGGGAGGCTTATGTCCCTATATTCGACATTGGTACACTTACCAAGTAAAAATTCTCCACATATTCAAAAGTGTGGTTTTGCATGAATCGTTTTCACCACCTGTGCTACGATAAATTACGACTATTAGCGTAGTGAAAATGCGATTCAGCAACTGGTTGGATTCATTTTTTGAGGGAATAATAATATGAGTAAGTCAAGTTTTACTCTAATTATTAAAATACAAAAAAATTGCATACTTGTGTGGGTCTATACTATATAATAATATCTAGCAAATTCTAATTGTTTGTTAATTGTTTGATTGGATTGATAATTAATTTAATATGAATAAATTAATTAGATCTAATTAAAATATTACTTTATTTTAAATAGAGTTTATAATTCCCTTGGAAGAATTAATTATGTGAATATGATTTATAATAATTAATTATAAATTTGAACATGATATGGAGGATCATATATATGACATCCATGGTCTCCCGCCAAGGCAAAGGGTTTCATCGCCATGTATTGTATGTAGGAGATGCATGTCCGAAGTGACAGCTCATGCATGCAAGCACACATGGATCGGGCTCTTTGCTTCTCAAAAGAGTAAGGTTGTATGCGTAGTGTCCCCAGTATCGGTTCCTCATATTAATGTGTTGATAGTAGATTGCACATAGCGAGTTCTAATCTTGTTAATGATTGGTTCAATTGACAATGGGTAAACATTGTCTTAGGGGTGGTGGGCCCAGGTGTTAAGGAACGAATTGGGAAATGGAAGTTAGACTTGCAAGGCAGAATGAGTTCCCGCTTCTTATATTCGAGTTACATTTTCTCATATTATTGGGATGTAATAAAGGTAAGAAAGACATATCAGATCTTGCTTGAGAAATAATGGTAAGTATATCTCTTACTTTGAAAGTGAATAAGGGAATGAACTTTCAGAGTTAACAAGGCAAGGCAACTTTGATATAAATCCTTAATCAAAGTAAAATATGTATTTATGCAAAGTATATTATTTCAGGTAACATACATTAAATCCATTCAAAACTATACTCAATAATAACCAGTAAAATATCATGGATTGGATCCATGATCAAGATATTGTATTTATAGTTGAACACATAATGTATGTGATTGCAATGTGGAAGTTTCCTCATGGTAATGAGGAATGACAATTAAATAGACAATAGGACAACAACCTATGGTGTGTATGTCACTATAGTCTTGATCTTTCATCGAGTGTGCATTGGAAGTATCATGTCGATAATGATCGTACTTATTAAAAATCCTTATAAAACCTACGAAGATGTTTCGGCATACATATGTACTCTCGACATTTAATCATGAATGGTATGGTTCACTGCATTATGCAGAAAGGTAGCTTGATAAGAGCTGATGTACTCAAAATGTTTGAGTACCTACTTGAACCAAAATCTTTAAAAGTTAAGATGTATGTAGATACGATGAGTGTCATCATTCTACTATCTACACTCTAGTCTTTCATGAAGCTCATAATGTTATATGAATTGAATGAAGCGTATATAAATGTTGAAATAATCTTATATTGAAATCTTTTGTGTTCAACAAAAGAGATCCTTTATCTTAGGAAATGATTGTTTATATATGAAGGAAGCGCAATGAAATCATGTGTCTAACCCAAGTGAGAAGGAGAGTCAAAGAGTTGATTGTACTTCTGTAATTTCTACACATATGACATCCACAGAGTTGGATGAATACCAATACTGCAACAAGCTGATGTATTGATGATATGACTATCTAGACTATTTAGGATCCTTAGAGAAGGACTCGGATAGTGCATCGCTATATTATACTTCAACATATAATCATTGAAATTGAGTTGATTATTAGTAAGATCAAAGTCTAATAATTGTATCTCATTCTTGTAATAATTCTTGCAATTGGTTGCATATGTTTGAAAAGACTAGGAAACTTGATCTTAAGGTTTAGTAGTCATCCACATGGATGTTGATGAAACTGTTGCAACAATCTCCACTTGATAGATAGACATCATATTTTCAGTGGGAGAGCCCTCAGTCTTAGAGAATGTCTCTATGATCTAGATATTAGAATACATTCATTGTTTTATTTCTAAACTTGTTAGAAATGGACATGCATTCTTGAATAGACCTATCATAAAGAGTTATGATGGATATATTTCATAAAGTAATCTAACATTTGGAGGACTATATTGAATTAGAAATTAAAGAATGGTTCACTAACATTTCTAAATACTGAAAATTAAACCTAAAGGATAAAAATGAGGATAAAGATAATTTGACAATGATCTAACACAAAGCCTTGGAAATCAAGTTTATTGATAAGATCAATAGACTAGTAAGAGATTGAACTTTAGATTGTCTGATGGTTTAAAACTTATATACGTGTGAATAGTATATTCAAAGTAAAATTTCCAATGCATCCTTCTCTAGGAATGGTATAAGATGTCAATGTATTCAAGATCTCGTACATATTGATGTATGTGGATCATCTATATCATAATAAACATTAATGATATGTGATATTAATTGATGATTATTTGTGATATGACATTTCTTCCCTTCACTTTAGAAACCTTTGAAATGTTTAAAGATCCCACAATTTTGGTTTATAATCAAAGTTTGAAGGAAGATGAGATGAATTTGATCTAACCACGATAGCAAGTACCTATTAGATGAATTCAAGGAATATCTTATGTAGAAAAGAATATCATTCTTATCTCACTCCTCGTAATACACCTAAACTCAATAGAGTTGTAGGGAGATGTAATTGTATCATTTGTGACATGATTTGACCAATGATGAATCTTAGCATAATTCCTAGTTTTCAGGTATATATGTAGTAGAGATGAAATATATCCTTAATAAGATTCCATGCAAATCTAAACCTGAAAACCCTCATAAGCTATGGTTTTGGAACCTAGCCTAGTGTTGGACACCTGAGGATTTAGGGTTTCTTGGTCTTAACCATGTCATGGATGCAAGTAAGCTGGAATCTAGCACCAGAGAGTGCTACTTCCTTAGGGATATAAAGGATTGTATTGGATACCGACTTTATGACCTTGGGACTCTTAAAAGATTTCACCTCTAAGGATATGATTATTAGAGGATGACTTTATTGAGAATTAAGATGAAAATGAGGTAAAGGAACTCATTGAATCTTGAGAAGATAATGGGTCTCCTGAAATCAGAAACTAAAAGGACAAGTAAAGATGAAACACTCGTACCTCTTCAAATTAGTTTAAGGGTGTTAAAACCACTTAAAGGGTATGGATTCCTTGTGTCAAATAAGTCTGAAAATGATCTGACTTCATATGATGAAGCTTTTCAGGATCATGACATAGAAAGATAGATGCTATGGACCCTCGAAAATCTACCTATAATGTTCAAACCCATTAGGTGTAAATGGATCTTCAAAAGAAAGAGGGAATTTGATGGGAAGGTAGATACCTTCAAAGCACAACTTGTATCCACAATATACATACGAAGAGAAGACATCGCTTGCGATGAGACTTGATCTTCAATGACCATGCTTAAACCCATCATAATATTGCTAACTATAGCTACACAACTTGGCTATGACATCTGAAAGATGGAAGCCAATATTACATTCATGGATGAATAATTCAATGAGGATATTCATATGAAGTAGCCCCATGGATTCGTATTAAAGAATGCAAAGTGTGCAAGCTAAGAAACTCCATCTATGAACTCAAATAATTCTTCTTATAGTTGGAATATAGATTTTGATGAAATTATAATTGTTATGGTTACAGATAGAATCTTGATGAACCGTGTGAAGCTGAGTTAGAGTGCCATTGTGTTCATCTTGCTAAATGAAGATAAGAATCCTAATCATTTGGAATGATATAAGGATGATAATAAGTATTTTATGATCTGGTAGTTCTAGATCTTGAGATATGATCTCAAGCATACCTCTTGAATCTTAACTCTGAAGATGTTCAGAAGCAAAGAGAAGAGGGTATTGGGATAGTCACATTAGTGGTACACTTTGGACATGTTCCATTTTTAGAAAACCTCAAGGAAGGCTTTCTTTCCTTAATATATGGTACTGGCCTTTCTAAAGGGATAGGACCTCAAAGAGTTGAGGAAATGAATGATAAAGCCACTTGCCATTGTGCTTCGACTGCTAGAAGCCTGGTGTGTGCTAGATGTGTACAAAAGCCAGATATCTACCATGTAATGGGAGTAGTAAAATATTAATAATCCTACTATGGAGATAAAGCACTTATTTGCAATAATAAAAACTCCTTCAAAGTTGACAAGACATTTGAGGTAGTGACCTAATAGTCTTATCTTCAAGAAATTAAGATATTATATATAGTTATCTAAAAGGTCTTAATTGCAGATGCCTTATAAGACTTAAGACTAGGTCTTAGTCTTGGGAGATAGAGATCTCCGGGAATGAGGGTATTCTGATGAGAATAATACAAATTACATATTGGTTATAATAAATATTGAGTTGTAGTGTCAAAGACATCATAACTGCTTTAACAAGATTGAGTATTGGTTGCTAAGATGCAACATTCGCATTGGATGTGAGCATTGTTACTGGGAGATATCCAAATACCGTAAAAGGACTTGGCGTAGTCTCACAAAAATAGGGTGACTAGTTAGCTTACCAAGATATTATTTATACCTTATGATTTGCACACAAGTATGGGTTTAAAAGTTTAGCCCATTAAAGGCTCTTTGGGCTAGTGGGAGATTGTTGGACATGCGAGCCCACGACAAGCCATTTTGCAACAAATGTTATTACAAATAATTCCTTGATCTGAAATGAAGAATAATTAATTTGCAAAATAGGTCCCTTAGTACAATTAGGGTTATGTACCATGGCCATCTTAATGATCACAACATATGATGATTCAAATATTGAATCATAGAGGTTTGTGCTTGGATGATATCTAAAGACTTAGATCAAGGACTCGTCAAGCATCGTCAAGTGATTATTAAGAGAGGATCTCCAGTCTAAGAAGAAGATGTCAATTCTTCTCTGAAGATTGATATCTAACCGACCTCTTGATGCTGGTCCTCTACATAGGAATAGAGATTTGGAGGTGTTAAATAAGTTGAGTCAAAGAGTTGACATAGTGAGATCGAGATAACCAAGACTTATGTCATATACTGTCATGATATAGACATGCATCCTCTGACTGGAGACAGAAGCGTTACTATATGTTTGAGTATGTACATTTGGCAGATCGATAGGTTGATGACCTATTCAAGGTATATTCACCGACGAGCTGGTGTGCATGCAAGGGCATATGAGTATTGCGATCTCTCAAAGGGATCATACAGGTTCATTACTAAACCGAAAGTCATGAGATCACTCATGAGATATTGGGATCAAAATCCATGCACGATCATCTTGCTTTGGAAGCTTTGTTAGCCATGTGAGCCCGAGGAGAACCATTCCTACATTAAATGTTATTGTAATGTTTGATTTATAAATAAAAGTTATTAATCCTTTTCACTTCCTTTTCTGAGATTAAATGAATGGATGCACTATAAGGCCCCTCTATACAATTAGGGTTTTGTACCATGGCCATCTTAATGATCATACAGTTCTTGATTCAATAATTAAATCATAGAGGCCAGTGCTTGGTTGAATATCTAAGGAGTTAGATAGAGGACTCATCAAGCATCGTCAAATGATTGTTAAGAGATGATCTCCAGCCTAAGTAGGGGACGGCAATCCTCTCTGATTAGCTGATATCTGACCGACATCTTGATGCATGTCCTCTGCATAGAAAAAGAGTTTCAGAGGTGTCAGATTATTTAGGTCAAAGAGTTGACTTAACGAGATCAAGATAACCGAAGCCCTATATCGTATACTGTCACGTTATGGGCACACATCCTCTGACCGGAGACAGATGTATTACTATATGCCTAAGTATGTACAATTGGAAGACCAATAGGTTGATGACCTAATCAAGATCTATACACCAACGAGCTGGTGTGCATGTGAGGGCGTATGAGTAATATGATCTCTCAAAGAGATCATACAGGATTACTTGTGAACCGAAAGACATGAGCTTACTGATAAGGTATTGGGACCGATCAAATTCCATGCATGGTCATCGTGCTTTGGAATGATTTATCAATATATATTCAATCAAATTAAATTAACTGTTGTTGTGTTTTTTCAAAAAAATCTTAGCCATTGAAAAAAGCACAAATCAATCTCATCCATTGATTTTGTGTAGTCCATGGATTGTGATCCATGGACTCCCAAAACCCTATATAAGAAGAGGCATCCCTTGCTATTCTTGGTTACAACAATAACAACAATAAGCTCTCTCCTCTCTCTTATTTCCAATCCCTCTCTCCCTTGGTGGCCGTCTACCTAAACCCTAGAGGGAAGAAGCTACCGTTGTCGCCTCGCCATTGTGTTGCCGCCTCAACAACCCTTGGTTCTCCATCTTCTTTGGTGTGCTTCACTCACAAATAAGATGTACGTTCTCGTGTGGCGAGATCAGGAGTTCCCTTTGCTTGGATCAACATCTTGGATTGTGAGAAGCATGTGGTTCATCCCCGTGCTCGCAAGCATCTCCTCCAACAATCGGACTTGAGATAGGAGGTCTCTTCTTTTAGAGGCTTGATCGCAACAATGCTACAAGAGGTATTTCTTTATCTATGTGGTTAGATGAAATGATTCAAGAAGTGTTCTTGGATCATGTGGTTTCATCGAATAAATTCTTTTTAAAATTATGTTGCATCGAACAACTAGTGCGACTAGTTGTTCTTGATCATATACAATATGATCCCCACGCTTCCGTTATGCGCTTGAGGATTACTCTATATCCTTAAATCTTGACTGAATTTGTAGGTTTTATATATGCTTTTGCAAAGTATATGATCAATAACCAGGTACTTTTGGAAAGTATATGAATGATACCAACTCCCAATGATCGAAGGAGAAACTTAATGATAAACCCCTGAAGAAGACAATCCAAAATAAGATATAAAATTCGGGTTTATTCTAGGTCTTCCAGTATGCAGGATGTACATGTATTAAGAATACTCAAGGGTGATGTGATCATAAATGATTGTATAACCACGACGCTTCCATTCTGAGGAGGTTTTGAAACATGTGGATTTTAGTGACTCCTCTCAATAGAGAAGTAATCTAATCTTAGTCCAAATGTTGGACATTGATTTGAATGTGATTCGGATGCAATGAGAAGATTACATCTACGACTTTGATTTAATCAAGCATCAATGAGAAGTCCCCAAGATCTGGATTTGAGATGTGATCTCAATATCCAAGTCACTATACGTGGAACGTACAATCGCCATGTTCTTATCTCCAAGTATACGCGGATAAAGCACATTATTCTTGAAAGAGTTCAAGAACAATTCCATTGTTGTATATCTGAGCATAGAGAAATTGATAATTAAATGTGATTTAATTATCATGAATAATGTGAATGTGATTCATATAAATTAGATGAAACAGAATGATGAATCAAGATAAATAAATATGATTTATTTATCATGGATATGAACAATGTGGATAGTACTATCCATATTAATCATATATGTTATAAATTTGAATTATAATATATTAGAGAGAGCTTTTTGTAAATAATGTTTATAAATTTAATGATGATGTAAATTGGATTCACATTGGACAAATAATTGAAAATACAATTTACAATTTATTTTGGATGTGTGAATATGATTCACAATTTCAAATGGCATGATTGAAATTTTCATAAAATATTTTGAAATTATTATTTTGAAATAGTATACAATAAAGTTACTGCATATAATGAAAGATTATATGAAATCTCATATATTAAGAAGAGGGAGGCACCTTCCATATGAGAAGGGTGGACGACCACCCTTTAATTAGGACTCAAGATAGTCGTCCCCCCTAATTAGAAGGAGCCTTGCCTCTTTTCTCATCCTTCATGGTATACTGATTCGATTGAATTGATTTATATTGATAATTATTCAATATATTTAATTTAATCAAATTAATTATTGTTATAAATTTTACAATAAAATCATTACCATTTAAAGAAACACAAATCAATCTCAACCTTTGAATTTGTATTGTACATGGATTGTGATCCATGGACTCCCAAAATATTATAAAAGAAGAGCAACCCTAGATCTTCTTTAACATAATATAATTGCAAGACTCTCTCTCTCTCTTTCTCTTTCTCATCATACATGCCCCCTCTCTTTAAAGAGTTCATCCACTTTTTTAACCTAAAGATAATCACCGACATCGTTGCGCCGTCGTGATGCCGCTTTGACTGCTCATGTATCTTTGTCTTCCTCGATGCTCCTTGCATGTGAAGAAGAACTCGGATTTTTCATGACGAAATCAGGAGATCCTTCGCATGGATCTACATCTTGTATTGTGAGACGGACACATCTCATCAACACGATCGCAAGCGTCTGCTCCTTCGGGTAAAACTTGAGACATGTGGTCTATTGCTTTAGAGGCTTCAATCACAATAGGCTTCAAGAGGTATTCCTATATCTTCGTTGTGGTTTATATGTAGCAATTTGAGAAGTGTTCCTGTATCATGTGGTCTCATCAATTTAATTTTTTTAAATTTCACTACCACGAGCAACTAGTATGACTAGTTGCTTCTGATCGCATATAATGCAATCTTAATGCCTTCCTGATGTGCTTAAGGTTTTTCTCATAACATTCAACAATGTCTTCATATTTGTTTAAATGATATCCACCACACACATCATCTATTAGCCTATGGCTCTTTTGATTTAGGCTCCCCAAAGAAAACTTGGACAGGATTGTCATCGGGATGTCATGGTGGGGGCACTTTTATTGTAAATCTTGTAACCTCTCCTTGGCTTCATGAATGGCCTCATGCGATCCTTGGGAGAAGTTCGAGAAGTGCACATGTATCCGATTCAGATGATAGAGAGGGTAGAATTTATGAAGGAATGCTGACTTGAGCTCTTCCCAGGTCATCACCACCTTCCCTAAATGATTTATCCAATATAGAGCCTTGATTTGAAGGCTAAAGGTAAAGGCAGTCATCTTGACTATGCCTAACGAAATGTTAGGTAGTGGGTGGCGTCGTAGATGCAGCCAAGCTGTTGGAGATGGATATGCACTTCCTCATTTGTGTTCTCGTGGAATAAGGGAAGAAGAGATAAGAGCTATTGTTTGAACTCGAAATGTACATGGACCAGTGGAATCTGGAACCACTCTGTCATCTGGCCAGCGCCAATATTGTAAGTTTCCTTTAATGTAGGCTTGGGAGCCTCTCTTCTTTCTTGCTCTCCCCCTCCACGGGATCCATCTGCGTGTGCTTCATTTTCTCCTCCTCCTCCCCCTCTTATGTTCTCTCTGTATCCTATGCTCCAGTAACATTTCCTTGAAGGCGGACTGAGTATAGGCAAGTGTAATCAGTTGTGCTTGAATCACATGTATAGAGGCGAGTATCTGAGCATCGACTTCATTATGCTCAACTTGTGATGCCTTCTCCTTCAGTGGATCCATCTCTAAATCAGACTCAGAGTCTACAGATTCCTGATCGGTTTACGGATCTGCATGAGGAAACGAATTCCAATCAGTTTGGATTGGTGCACCAGATGTAGACATGTGTTCGGAATTAGGTTCAATTCTAAACATTATTGAACTCGACAATGTGTATGGAGACAAATGGATTTCCATCCACAAATGGGGGATGTTGGGACAAGAGTGATCCCGGTTTATTTGAGATGGTTAAGACGAGGAGACTTGAGAGTGGTTCACAAAATCTGAACCAGTCTCTTTGGACTCATCTGCGCAGTCCAGACTAAGCCATCTAAGACCCAACATCTTGAGAGACAAGAAGGGTAGAAATGAAGAATAATGAGCACAGAGATAAACAAGAAATAAAGTGAGGAAATGAGGAAAGGCTCGAAGTGAGAAAAAAGAAAAGGAATGATATGAGAAGTGAAAAGAAAAATGTGCAAGTACGTAGGACTATGATCTTTGACATTAATCTAAATCCAATCAAACACCAAAGAAAATGGATTCACCAACACAACACAAGTAAGCCATCAGAGTACTATCTTTGTAATTTTTATTAGTTGTTTTCAGGTAATCTTTATAACAAGTCCTTATGAGCTAATCCTATAGGATAGTGAGTACTACTAGACAAGTGACATGTACTTCCCACTTCCTTTGTAACCTGTAGCATATACATTTTTAAAAAATCCTTGATATTGGGTTTGGATCCACTACTCAATCAAAGAATATTGTAGGAAGCTGATAGGTGAAACTACTACTTCTCCCTTACGATGTACTCGATCATGGTACGATAAGATAGGGACCCGTCGTCGTCGTTCCCATATGCTCAATATTTCAGACTATTCTTGCAAGCAGACTCAGTCCTACTCTCCCACACACTGATATAAGTGTCAATACTTCATGAATCCAGTCAACAACATGGTAGTACCCAGGCTAGAATTTTGGCTCTATTACCTAGGGTCATGCCTCACTCTATTTATAATGTACCTGAAAACAAAGTGGGATTTATGAACCCACCACAATGAAGTTCATTACGGATTTTAATTGTGATCGAAATTTAGTTAGCAGTCCCCATGTATTAATTTTTATAGATTTTCACTTTTTGAGTATTTTTCAAGAATATTCACCTAATGATTTTTTGATTTTCTTTAAACCTAAGTAATCAAAAACATAGGGAGAAGGTGTAAAAGCAATGCAAGTCAACACAATGATGGAATGCTCACCATTGTGTTTAAATGATGAATGCTTAGTCAGAATTACTTATAGTGCTTCCCAGCTCTCTCCATACAAGATACTAGACCGAATTTTAAAACTACACTACATGATATGTAAGTCGCTTGAAATCTCCCTAAGCTGAAATTACTATTAGCATGAAGAACTGAACTAATTTGACTAAATATAAGCGTATCAGACTATAGGAGAATGCAAATAATTAGGTAGCGACCTAGTTATCGAGTCAAGCAATCCTAAAAACTAATGACTCAATCAGCAAAGATGTAAACAGAAAAAAGTCAGAAAACACAAATCATGAGAAACAAGGAGAAAAATTGGGAGAACGAAAAAGAGAGTACGATGAAAACACGAGAAAACTGAGCATGCCTCCAAGTGAACAGATACTTGGTAAAATATGCTTGTAATGTTCAAGTGTCTCGGGAATCTTCAACATGTATTATTGCAAATTAAATGGATTCTCTCTCACCAAATAAAAAGAAAAATCTAATATATTGTTATTCTCATCAGCAATTTATCTACCTTGTTGCTCTCTCCTATCGGGTTGTAGAGAATCGTTGATCTCCACCTCGCTCGAGTGCCTCAATTTCCTAAAAAACCATCCTCGCCCAGTGACCCCTCATAACAAAGTCAACAAAAGAGATGGATTAGAACAAGTAAATAATTATTGAAATACGAAGAAATAAAGATTGAAAATGTTATAGTTACTATGTGCAAACTATCTTGTCTGTTGCTCCCCGACATTAGCATCATTTGACAAGATGCTTTTAATACATGTGCCAAGGTCAGGTCTTGGAGGGCCTGCAGTGTCCCAAAAGTCAGATCCAATAATCGTTGTATCGGTCACTCTCTCGGCGTATGACACCCAATCTAAGCTTCTCCATCAACAATCATCCCAGGAATAGTATATGTAATAATAAAGTGTGGGTAGAAATTTATTATACCCTAAAAAATATATGTATAATGTACAAGTGTAGGGGTCGAACCACTGAGAGAAAACGATGAATAGTTAAAGTTATTAGTAAACATTGCTAATTAATAATAATATTTTTGTGTACTTTTTAGCTTTTTCTTTTTTATGTAGGTTTTTAATTATTCAATTTTTATGGGGTTTAATTGTTTTATATTTTTTGTATATTTAATTTTTTAAAGTGTATATTTTCTTTTTAATTTTGAAAAATTTCAATTTCTATTTTTAAATATAATATACTTTTATAAATAATAATAATATTGTATATTTTATAAGTAATATATTGATTATATAATATATATGCCTTTATATTTTAAGTTATATATAAATATAGTCAAAATACATTAAATAAAATATTTTGTGTTTTTATATTTTCCTTTATTTTTTGTAATTTTTTTATAGAATTTGTGCTAATTTTATAAGTATTAAAATGTAAAAATAATTGCACAAATTATTTAGCTGTGATTATTTTAAGTTTAATAACTATAAATAAGTCAAAAATTAACCTAAAATGATTTTTAATAAGTAGAATATAATATATAGAAAATTCAAAAATAGAGAAACATATTTTCATATTTTCTATAAGTTTTGTTATTTTTTATAATATTTTTAGGGTTTTATGATTTTTAGATTTTTTTGTGTATTTGTATGTGATTTGTGGTTATGTGGTCGACAATATATTAATATAGCTAATATATTGTTTTGGTAATTTTTGGAGGAGGTTTTATATTTGTTATGGATTTTAGTATTTAGATAATGAATAAAAATGTATTTATTATATTTTTAATAAATAGGATTTTTTAAATTTAATGCTAACTAAAAAATAAGGCGTGGTTAAGCACAATAACATGCATTTAAATAAATTTTCATGTAGTTTTTTTAGCAATAAAAATATTTAATAATACAAATATACACAAAACTAAAATGTTGAACTGGTAGGGACTTAGTTTCAATTTATTAAAACATTTAATCTATTTAGTATTAGGTTTTGGAAGTTCAAGGGTACATACACAATATTTACAGGGCTTCACGAGTGCCCCACTAAGGCGGGAGAACCATTTTACAAATGCAATAAAGTTCATACCATTAATTGCAATTTACACAAAAAAGTTTACATTATATTTAATTTTTACAGGACTACTTAATAAAATAAATAGGAGGAGGGGATAGTTGCAATATACCTAGGACGACACGTCGCTTGGTGTGTGCGGTTCTAATGAACGGTGATGGTTGCGCCATGCGTATCACTTAATATCTTATGGTCCAAATCACGCAGCGATCCATTTAATCTTAATAATATAGATTAGATCTGGGTTGGTGCTTCAATCGGAAGACCGAAAGTGTCACAAATAACAAGGAAAAATAAGTTCTTCCATGAACTTCGATCAATAACTGCAGTGGTCTTTGGCGATCTCTTTTGCTCATGAGCATCTCTACGCCTTCTTAGGACTACTTCGCATCTACAGGGGGGCTCCAGAAGTTCTGGGCCATGTTGGAGGAGGCCTAGAAAGGGTTTCTTCCACGACGGTTTGGGAATGAACTTTACAGGTCGATTAGACATCCAAGTCCTCCTTCGGGTCTAAACTCATGCATAAAAAGGTAGAGAGGCTTGAGATTTATGCTCTCGACCTAATTTGAAGCTTTTGCGTAAAAGAAATGAAGGTGAACAATTAACCCCCGACGAGTGGCAGAGCTAAGGTCCGATTTGTCGATTCAAGGAGAATTGGGTTGATCTACATGAGAACAAGTAATGAGGATGGTGATGAGTTGATTAGAGGGGACAAGAACGATCAGAAGCACGACAAAAAGAGGTGGTCAGAGCCTTGCTCCAGTAAACTACGATTAAACTTATCTACGCTAAATGATTGGGAATGAAGATAAATAAACCTAAATCTGAGCTGAAGAATTAAATTGCAATGAAAAGAGCCTAAATCTAATATCTCATGCCTTCCCAAGTCAGGTAGCATAGAACCACGCTAGAAGATGTGCTCGACGGTGGTGGACCTCCTCTCTGGTGCCTTTGTTCTTGCCAGCATCTACTAGAGCAAGCTGCCAGAAAGCTCAACAGAGACTATGATTAGGGTTATCGGGCATGAAAGGGGATCAAAACCAAAAGAAGGTCAGAGGTTTTATTTATATGGAAAGGTGACCGATAATCTTGGGCAGAGGATGGCGTGAAGATCAGAACTAGTTGGTGAAACCTAAAGGGCTAGCAAGAAAGAGGGGAGTGTGCTGAAGATTGTTCGTGAAGGGAACCAAACTCCATTGAGCAGTGGATCATCATCAAACAATCAAAGTCATAAGGTCCATGGGTTATGATAGAGGGGTGGCGAAGATCGGACAGTTGACCACAGTCAACGAACGAGGCGCCATGATTGGGCCGCATTAGCCCGCTACAAGACAAAATAGTAAGAAAATAAGATGAAAATAGAAAATGAAATAGAAATGTTTTGTTTAAATAAAAATAAAAATATAAAAAATATTTCATATTTTATGTACTATATTATGGTGATTTTAATTTTTTTTACAAACTTATTTATTAAATGTTATTTTTTACAAGTATATACATAGGTATATTTACCTATATTCTAGTTTTTTTATTTTGTATTTTAAACATTATCATTATATGTACTTATTTTAAATATGTATACTATATTTAAATACATATTTACATATATTTATATTATTTCAATTTTTAGTTTACATAGTAATATGTGTATATACATTATATGTATAGTATAATTATATATTTTAATACATTATTTATTACGATGTATTTTTAATGGTTTTATTTTTCATTTATATTCTAATATACTTCAAATAATATTTACAATTTTAGAAAATATAAGAAGAGTAAAAATATAAAGAATAAAACACATGAATTAAATATACATGTATATAGTATAATGGGACACCAGCAACCGACTTTTGCGCCTTAACTTTATTTTTAATGAAACCACCTTCATTAGATAGATAATTCAATTTAGAATACAATGGATATATGATTGGTGTATTTTGAGCACATATGGAGAAGATATGGGTCTGTGAATTCGGTTTACAGTTTTTTCATCTATGTGTCCCAAGTGCAAAGTGCATTATTTTTATATGCAATTAGTTTTATATTTTTCTATGTATTTTTATGTACAAGTTTCATGTTGATCATTTTATTATTTGATATGTATAAGATAAATAATAAAATGGAGGAAAATAGCTATTTTAAAGAATTTAAATTAAGGTTTCTATATACAGCATAGACCCTTATCTCCTACTTTGTTCCATCGACCAAGTCAATATTGACTCGGTCTCGGGGTTTAGGATTATTCAATATCTTTGATACTTTATATTATTTTAATTTATTTTAATTGTTCTTTTATTTTTGGATTTAAATACATATATTTATGTGTTATTTAAATATGAATAATGAATGCTAATTTGTGTGATTTATTACTATTTACAAATGTTTTAAAAGGAATTTAAATGCAAATGGAAGAATAAAGGTATATGAATGACTATTCATCAAGTATATATTCTTCATTATGACAAAAATTCTCCCTTCCATTCAGGTCAAACAATGCCAAACACAACCTTCTTCTTCGGTGGATCGCCATTGATGCAAGCTCTACTTGAATCTTCGCATTTTAGTTTCACAACCACTAAGGTAGGTAGACAACTCTTACCCTTCTTCCTCAAACTTTCATGCTCGACTCTTCATTCCTTTAGGAGGGAAAAGTTCTTCCTTCCTCTATAGCTTTGCACATTATTTCAAATGCCACCAAAAGGATCACAATCAGAGATCCGTAACTTATCGGTGACTGCCCCCTAACACAAGAGCTTTGTTGCTTTCTTTACGGTTTAGTTCAGAACTATTTCTTGTCACTTTCAACTCATGTTGGACCTATTTTGGATTAAAATTTAGTTATTTATTATGTAGTTTTTTTATTCTGATATTGATAACGGTCTCTGACCAAGCGGGTAAAAATCACCAATTGTAGATATCACTAAGGAGAGAGACAATTAATCAAATAAAATCCAACACCGAGATAAAATCGAAGTTGTTCACTATTTATTTATCCATGTAAGTGTGCATGGGTCAAACTCAAGGAGGCAGAAAATCGTACTTGTGACTTTTGAGGGAAGAAAATAATTTTTGTGATATTTTTTTATCTTTTGGTATTGTATTCTTCGATGATAAAACTTTTTGTATTTTAATTTTTATTCTTTTTATTTGATTTTCAATTTTTCAATTTTATTTAAGTTTTAAAAGGGATATTTTTCAAAACTAAGGTGAGCTACAATATAGTAGTATATGATTTAATTATATATAATGATAGTATAATAGAACCATGAAAGTGACTCGAGTACGAAAAATAACTCAAAAAGAAAACAAATCGTAGTCGTAAGTAGAAGAATAAAACCTCGAGAAGCGTAGTTAAAATCCTTGAAATACATCTAGAAAATAAAAATGGCAAAAAATACTAGTAGAATAATGCCCACGATGGTTCAAAATATCCAATGTCAAAATGTAGGTATGCAAAAATTACAATCAAAGGAATAAGCCTTTCTTTCAATTAGGTCCCTGGTTAGGGACCTAATTGTAAGGAAAACTAGAATCTATTACAACTAGGTCCTTGTACAGGGACCTAAATGTAATGAAGAGTATCTCTGGAGGCAGGTGTAAAAGTTGAAGTTCTATAAGGGCCACTTATGCAAATTATCCACCATTGTGCAACTAACGACCAGGATCAGAAGATGCTTGGGCGATCTGGGCCATTCGTGTTGACATGCATCACAAGGCTGTACAACAGGTGTTCTTCCCACTATTCTTCCCCAAATTCGGTGGCGGCGGCAATTCTAACACCGGATCTCCTTCTCTGGTGAAGATGGGATGAGTAGAGACAATGGCGAGTGACCGAAGGTAGGGTCGGAAGGAAGCTCCTCCTCCTTCAACTTCGCCTATTGTGAGATGGTCGAAGATGATAGAACAAGGGGCCGTTAGGGTTTGGGAAGTACTGGACTGCCATAGAAAACTTGGTTAAGCTCTTGATCTTGAATTTGTTAATGAATACGCAACTCCAGAGGATGTTAGAATGCTCCAAAAGATTATCTTTAACATGAAAAGGTAGCTACATAATTCGGTTCTTTCTGAATCGGCCAAGAGTGTTAGATGGAAGCATGTCAAATAATGGTCCAGGCATGCGATTTGGGAATGAGTATTGGGCTCAAATTGAAATGAATTGAAGAGGTATTTGATGTGTGAATTTGAGAACATGATTAGGATTCTAATTGCATAATTAATTGAAGAAATTGGATGTGAAGAACGAGGAAATCAAACTGAAATGGAGGATGCACATGGGGTTGAGAGTATATGACTCTCTGTCGTAGCTCCGCATCCGGTGTTCGATGTAGCTCAACGTGGTAGAGCAGCCACGATGCAATGTCGATAGACCTTGGAACCCCTTCCCTGATCTACATCTTTGAACGATCCAACTTTGGATCAATAAATAACATGATTGGAGTGGGTCTAGTAGTGATCAAGTAGTCAGCGAGGATCAAGGTGGTCCGGAGTAGGGAATCAAGAGCTTAGATTGGGTTTTGGATGAAAAATATGACAGGAAGAAATCCATGAAGTAAAGGTGTTGGAACATATTGCAACAGCAAGTTCTTCGAGAAGATGGCTCCAGATGCTGGCACATGTCAGCACTTGGTAGGCCATGATTTAAATAGTCTCATAAATTAAGTGATAAATGGTAAATAATGTTATTGAAATTAGGTATAAAAAAGTAAATAATTAAATATACTAATTTATTGTATAATTTTTATTTTATAAATAATAATTATTTAATGAGATACAAATATAATATATTAAATAAACATATAATAGACTTATTAAGTAGATTTTGATTTTAGTTTAATATTTTAATAAATAAAAAATTATTTTTATATTTTATTGATTATTAGAATAATAAAAAGAGGTATGTGAATTTTTATGAATTTGAATAATTTGATTTAGATATATAAATAAATACATATATAAATGATGTAGTTCAAATTCATCTATAAATTAGGATTTTCTATTTATTTAAAATATTAAATAGTGCCTAAAAAACCTGAAATAATTTATACACAATCTACGAAATCAAAAAATAATTAAAAATTATAAAATCACTAAACTTTATATAGTATGGTCTGAATAAAATAGATGCCCCCGAAACCCAGTTGTCATTAGGACCCAAAACTAACTTTTTGCAAACGGACTTCGGTTGTAGTGAAATCACCTTCATTAATTAGCGAATATTATTTTATGAACTTTAAAGTTGAGTAGAGTAAAATTGGAGTTTGTATGAAGAAGTTATGAGGTTCAGAAGCTGAGAAATTGACAATTTAAAAGTTGGATTTCTTGATATATATACAAGTTGAGATTTTTTTAGGATTTTAATATTATTATTCCATTTTTAAAAAATAATAGGAGAAGGGTTTGGTGAATATATATATATATATGAGTTAATTAAAAATCATTGAAGTTTTGATAATTATTGAATAAATAATGAATAGTGTGCAAAGTGCATAATTGATTCTTTTGATGTTTTCTTCCTTATCTCCTTCTACTTATTTGTTTGTCGACCAATTCATATTGATTTGGTCTCGATGATTGAGTTATATAAATATACCTTTCAGCTACATTTATATTTTATAGTCGTACGGTATATATATATACATATTTACAGTCTACATTCATTTTGTTTCCTTTCTTTTTATTCTTTTATTTATTTACACGTTTTTGATGCATAATAATGCATTTTTATTCATGAATGATATTTTGATAAGAAATAGAAATTAATGGATATTTACATGCATTTGTTAAGGATTTTAAGACAAAATACGATGGGAGTGTTAATGAATCATGGATTCGTCAAATATTTATTCAGGTTAAATTATATCGCTAAGAGTTAATAGTTTATCATCGAACGTCATGTTAAATCATAGTTATTTTCTTATTGTCAATATTTTATGTCCTTATTTAAAAAAATCCTGCAAATTAAGAAGAATCCCTTATTATGTAAAGAAAAATATATCTTAATTTTAATTGTATCATGGAAATCTAGACTCTTAAATTAAATTTTGTACTTACTGAGTGCACAAAATCACCTTTATTAAACTTTGATCGAATTAAACTATGAAAATTCATAGAGTTCTTGTGTTCAACACTTGAACTTATTTTTACATATCTATATTTAAGAGAATGATATATTTTCTTCTAAAAAATTTACGTTTGACTATTTTTAAGTTCTCTTACTATACTTAAAAAACACTTTTAAACACATCGAAATGCAATCCTAAAGGTAGAGGAGAACTTCAAGTCGTCAGTTGTATTAATAGGTCATTGTAGGGATCAGAATAGGATGCAGCAGAAGAGGAAATGTGAGCAGAAGGGTGGAGGAAGCGGGAAGGAGACCTTGGACCATGTCGAGGAAGCAATCAACAAAACGACAATGAGGAGGTTGAGGCGATAGTGCTAGCTAAGCATCCCATCCAACTTAGGATGGAAGCGATAAGCAAAGCCATAATAGCGGGTTTTTGTAGAAGTCGTTATCTTAACAATGAGGACTCTCTAGGGTAATTCAATAATTGCAAGGATATCTTGCATCGTGAAGCATGTGACATCGATAGAGTATAAGCTAGCCCATGTGATTTGAGCAAACCTACTTCTTTGGCTCCTTTTTCAGCATTTCTTCATATACATATTTGGATTTTTATCACTTGTGCACTTCTTTTTCAGCATTTCTCCATATACATATTTGGATTTGTATCACTTGTTTCCTTCTTAGCATCTTCGATATCAATTATGCCCCCTCCCTTTTTGTAATATCAGTGGTGTCTCTGACTTTTTATAAAATTCACAATTATGACCTTCCGTTAAAGTAAAGTAAATGCTTAACTGATATTACAAAAAGGCAAAATTAGGAATTTAATAATAATTCAGGGACACAACTGATGTTAAAAAAATGGAAATGGGCATAAAGTGATAAAAACTATATATATTTTTTAAGCACGCATACCCATCTCAAATCGCACCGGCACTTTGACCCAAATGAGGCAATTAATGACATCACATGGAACTGAGGAGCACCATAGTTATGGCAAACAAAATGGGGCGTCCACCTCAACATGAGCTCAAGATTCCATGTCGATGCATGTGATAAAGAATAAGTGCAATCTACCTTTCATTCTTGTTTTATTTTGTTATGGATAAATGCTATAAGAAAAAAATAGTATATGATGTTATCATGATTTGATCGATCACTAGCACTTATATCGTAAGTGCTTATGATATAAATTTACTCTAAGATATGGTCCCTCTATCTTTAGATGAAGGAATGTTCTACACCTCCAAACATGACCTACAACTATTTTCTGCAACAGATTTGATCAAGCAACACATAAACAGAAAACGATCAAATAAGTGAAACGTACACAATCACACATAAAAATGAGATAAGTTGAGGTATTAACATTTCTCCTTTTTCTGTTCTTGAAATGTAGAATACATTGTAGTTATTGTGGAACAAGTGATTTTTTTGTGGAACACGTTACAAATGATTAATAGTAATCATAATTTAAAAGAAACTAATAAAGAAAAGTGAAATAGTTGAGGCATACGAAAAGAAAAATAACTATTTTAGGAATAAGGAATACTCCGGATAAGATAAGAAATCACGAGTTTTCTACCAAAAATGGAGCCTTAAAGATTAGGCCCTTTTCTGTATCGTCTGTACAACCGTTTTTCCCCCACAAGATAATAACGTTAGCTGCCCATCGAGCAGAAAAAGAATGCACATCATGGAAATCGATAGTTGCGGTCCAATACATGCATGTCCACATCTCAAGATTTCGGCTCTCACTACCTTGCTCCCATCGTCTTATCATTCAAGGCACATGTCTCCAAAGCTTTCTTAAAGTTTTGATCAATTTTGTCGTCTAGACGTGAGTGCATGTCGCAGTCACATACCATTTTTTCCCTGCTCAAAAGAAAACCATGTCTTGATGCTCTTGTATCGAGAATCCGTTGATAGATGCTCATCCGAGCCTTTTTTTTCCCAGGTGGGTTTTTAGGTATTGTTCATATGCTTGTGGATGCTCACATTATTCCCCAAAAGACGTTGTATTAGGTCTTGGTTGAACAGGAGGATGCTATGTGATGTGGGTCTTGCATGGTTCTGTTGAATGGTAATGGAATCACCCAGTACAAAACTATAGTACCAGGAAATGTTTTCTTTTTGTTCCCTCTTGATCATAGTACTCTTCTATAAAGAGTTGTGTGCTTGCAGTTCTCTCAATCATGTTCGTTTTAGGATTTCTCTGGTCATGTAGATTGGAGGGATTTGAGTGCCATATGTAATTTCGCTTAGTTTTTGGTTGATATAATTCTTTATTGTTATTGGGATTGCAGAAGCTGACTTTGGCTTCTTATTTTTTTGGTTTTATGGCACATCTAAAGGTTACGTAGAAGTCGTGGGAAAGCAGGATGGGCTTTGTGGATCTGTTCATCCTTTCATCAATTCCAGTTCTGAAGGTGCTCCTGGTTACCAGTCTTGGAGCTTTTCTGGCATTGGACAGGGTAGACATCATTGGGGAAGATGCAAGGAAGCATTTAAACAATGTGGGTTATGACCAGTTATATCTCTTTGCAAATACTTGAGCTATATACCATTGTGAGTCAATTGTGGGAACTGCTAATTCATGACCAAATTATGATTTTCGATCTTCTTCTTCGTCTTCATCATCATCGCTGTCTTTTTTCCTCTGAACAAGTGAATAATGTGGCGGTTCTTCTTTCCCGGGCAGGTGGCATTCTTTGTGTCAACTCCATGTCTTGTGGCAATCAATCTGGCAAAAACTGTCACCTTTAAGAGCATGATGTCAATGTGAGTTTCAGTAGTCGTCTATGTTTTTATGTCAACATATTCGGCAAAATTTTATAGAAAGTATGGACGATGGTAGAACCTGCAAACTGGAAATTTTGTCTAAAGTAATAGCTCTCTTTAGGTGGTTTATGCCAGTTAACATTTTCCTGACTTACCTCATTGGTTCTGCATTGGGGTGGATCGTCGTTCGAATTACAAAAGCTCCTAGCCACCTGAAGGGCCTTATCATCGGTTGTTGCTCCGCGGGTAAGAGTATATACCGATTAATAAGATGCATCTCATTGATTTCAGTAATGAAAATCCTACTTGATTGAGTTGTATCAAAAAAAAATCTAAAGCTACAAGCTGTGGAGGTATTCTTCTGGCATAATGAGTAGGATTGCCATTAATATAGGATCTGCCACTGTTCACTCAATAGTCCAATTTTGGAGGGATATTGTGTATCCATGTCTTATGCGTGCTGTTCATTGTTCTCTGTGTTCTTCATATTATTAACAATTTCCATCATCTAATATGCTTTTCTTAACTTTTGCATCATGTCGATATTATGCTCGTTCCAAGTTACTAAGATGCAAAACATATTTACAATATATAAGATAGATCTCCCTTCATGCGTCTTTTCTTTATAATATTTTTCACAGTTTCATACGGTAGTAGTCGCTTGAAGTCAGCATCAGAGGCAATATATGTTTTATAAGTCAAATTATTTGTTGGCCATTTAATTATTGTTGCTAGGCATCTATATTTATGCATATAGATTATGTAGCCCATGCAAAGACAAACTGCATCCCTCACACTTTATTGTACCCAATGTTCTTAGTTCCTCACATGATTTATAGTAGCGAGAGTGCCATTTTAATTTGTCTAAGATACGCGAATCAGTAAATATCGACAGTCTGCCTGAACAGGTAACTTGGGCACTATGGTTATCATCGTTGTCCCGGCAATCTGCAAAGAGAAGGGCAGTCCATTTGGTGATCCGGATGTCTGCAGTAAATATGCATTAGCGTATGCTTCTCTATCAATGGCGGTAAGATTCCTTCATTTTGCAACTTGCATAGATATCGGATTTTCTTATATAATAGGTTGGTCTCCTATTCCATTTGGTACCAGTGATATATATACTTTAACCATATTTCTTCCGTGCAAAGAAATAATCTGGTTTTGTTCTGCAGATCGGAGCCATCTTCCTCTGGTCTTATGTTTATAACATAGTCCGCATTGCATCCGAGAAAAGAAGCCACATGAACAATTTAGCTGATGAATCTGTGAAGTTACTTGCAGAGGGATTCACAACTGATACTTATAGCAGAGAGGTGAGATTCTCATTATCACTAATAATTTGGCAAAATCTGTTAAAAATAAGGTTGATATAAATTTACTCGGGTAAATTATCCTCCCAAGCTAGCTAATCAGTCAGCGAGATCCCCATTTTGGGGCGATGGACTTTGTCCTATAACGATACCGAGAGGTCACAAAACATGCTTTGCAATGCATCGGGTCGAACGGACTGGTCGGGATTGAAGGATATCAACAATGGTGATATAAGCTCCCAGTAACTTCATTAATATCTCCATTTTAATACTCACATCCTTCTTAGATATAAAGCATCCTCCCTCTCTCTACTCCTGGTTTCTCCGATCTGGATTGGACACAGTAAAATGAGTCTCATGGTAATTGCTTCTTTTATTTGTTTTATGTGCGAATCACTTCCTTGCCAGGATCCTTCCTGTTGAAAATACCAGCTGCGAGTTATTATACGAAATTTGGGCAATTGAGCAATTTTACATCTAGAACTGGATTTCTATGGAAAACTCAATGCATGATAATGAGGTGACATATATGTCTATGGTATACCAATCTCATCTTAACAAGGCAGGGTGCTCACATAGGATTGACATTTTGAAAAACGTTAGTCTATGAAAATACAGAGCTAAAAAATCTATGAATAAAGACGATCTCCAAGGTTTCTTTATTTGGGAAGTGTGAGCATCCAAGTACTGTGAACAACCTCATTGTGATATTTAGTGGATTACTTTGTGGAACAAAACCAGCACACAAACAAGATGATTTACGTGAAAACCCTTCACAATGGAAGGGAAAAACCACGGAGGAGAAGAGACCCTTGTTGCTCACAAAAACAAAGGACTGTCTATTTTTCTATATCTTTGAAATGGGAGAGGGAGAGGTACGTATATGTCTCAAGGTAAACGGATCCCTTCCCAAGATACATTTACACATTTACAAGGCACTCAACACTCCCCCTCAAGTTGGACATAGAGATCAAAAATGCCCAACTTACCAACATTCCTTTCAAACTTGGCAATACATAGAAAAAGGGGAAAATTCATATTTTTTTTACTAGAAAAAAAGGGGGAGCCCTCCCAAGGCGGGAGTCACCACACCAAGAGGAAAATTCATATAAGCATTTGCACGAGGAAAATGAGTGCGAGAGAAGCGAGTGCGAGAGAAGCGAGTGCGAGAGCGTTCGGCGGTCCGGCGAAAGGGAAGGTGGTTCTCCGCTGGAGGAGCAAGAGAAGTGAGATTTCGGCCACGAAGAGGAGCCTTTCGAAGGGGGAAGTGGGGAGTGGACGCGGGTGACCCATAGGAAGCCTGAGCGGAGGTGCTTCCGGTGTGGAACTAGGGGGCATGTCGCGTCGTCCTGTCCTTCCTCGCCAAGGTGCTACTCTTGCGGGAAGACTGGTCATCGGAAAGCGAAGTGCATGGGGGCATTTGGGTCTGTTGAGGCTCCGTTACTGGCGAGGGGGGCGACTATTTTACGTGGGCAATGCATCAACAAACTCGCGGGGCCCGACAACACACAAGCTTCATCTATTAGCCGGGGGGGCCAACCTTCACGGAGGTGGTGGAGAGCGTACATCGGAGTGCTTTTGCAGCACGACCTGTAAGTATTCCCAAACCTGTGGTAGGGGGTGGTGGTTCATCGACCTCTGAAGAGGGTAGGGACAACGTTCGGGGTGCAGGTTTGCATGCGCTGATCGGGTTTGCGGTGAGGGATGTTATCGCGTTGGACGTTGTGTACTCCCACCTGCTTGGGTTCCTTGGGCCGCGGTTTTCTGGCGATGTTGTGAAGCTGGATGATCGAAGATGTTGTGTACGTGGTTTATCGTCATCTCAGAGGGATCGCCTTCTTAAGAATGGTGATGTCGGTAATGTCTGCTGGAGGAGCTTGCGATTTGCGGATGGGTCCTGTGCGGAGTTGGAGGTTTGCGTTGCTAGGATCAAGGGTGTCCCCTTCCTATCTCGATCGGTAGGATGCTCGAGGAAGGCCCTGCGCAGGTGGGGCATGGTTCGGGCGGTGCTGGATGACATGCTTAAGCCTGGTTCACCGGTGGAGGACACAAGGTCTTATTAGAATGCAATAGGAGCTTCCTGGACAAGATAAGAGGTCGAAGCACTTTCGCGGAATTGGAGGTCGGTTGCTACACATTCAGAATCGAGCTTCAGATCGACGAGCCTCCATCTCCGCTGGTGATTCCGGGAGAGAGAGGTGGAGAAACCGGCGACGCTTCGGGTTCCGTGTTGGCGGTTGGTTTTCCGAGGAGAGCCTTGGGTGGAACGGCGCGAACGGGTCATTGCACGCGGCACTTCGGGGACTCATCCCGAGTTCTGTACTTGCCGTCAAACAAATTCCCTTTTCCTGATGATGTGGACAGAGGGATACCAGTCAGGTCACCAACAACTTCCTCGTCTGATGTGGATGCGGGTCCGACAGCCCGGAATGCGCACGCGGACCCTCTCGCGAATTCAGGTTGGACGCCATTTGCTGTAGCGGGTGCGAAGGACTTATCAGATGCGGGTTTCGGTCGATTTGTATCCTTCTCCTCGGACCCCGCTATGTTCTTGCCTTTCGTGGCTTTCTCAGCCTCGCAGACCTGGCCTTTTCCTTTGTGGGGGTCTGCTGATGCGCTAAGTGTCTCTCCTCAGCCGTCATCACTTCCGCTCATCACTCCTCTCATAGCGGAGGGGAGGTCACGGGCGCAGGCACCTTCCTCTTTTATTTCAGCGCCCTCGCCCTCGAGCTCCAATTCCGATGGCCTTCGTAGGGGTGCTGCAGCTGCTTCTTCTATCGTGGTGACTGACCTCATCTCAGGCGTGGAGGTAAGCGACAGGGGGCTGGGAAGAGATACAGAAGAAGGAACAGGTCTAGAGCATCGTGTGGGGAGGCGCAACCTTGCCCTCCAGTAAAGATTCTCGTTGTGGAGGCTGCGAGTGTGGCCCAAGTCCATGGGAGACTCGACGGTCCCAAATGAAAATTCTTTCCTGGAATGTTCGCGGGCTCCGTAACCCAGAAAAATGGAGGATTGTGGGGTCCAGATTCACTGAATGGGGATGCGACGTCATTATGTTACAGGAGATGAAGCTTCAGTCAATTACATACGACATGTGGAGATCTTTTGGCGCGGGGTGCATCGATCAGTACAGAATGGTGGATGAGATGGGATCCTCGGGTGGATTGCTGGTGGCATGGCGTTCTTTGACCATGGCTTTCGACTTTGTGATTCGTGGAAGGCACGTGCTGACGGTGATTTTGGTATGTACGGCTTCCTCCTTGTCGGTGGCTGTATCATGTGTATATGGTCCTTGTTGTAATGTGCTTCGGGGGGGAACTCTGGGAGGATCTTCTTGCGGCGGGCAAGTCAATCGAGGGAGTCCTTTGGCTTATCGAGGGGGGGGGCTTCAACATTACTTTATTGACATCGGATAGGCCCGGGGCATGGGGGCAGGACCCGGGCTCGCTCGTTTTTGCGGACACTGTTGACTATCTGGGTCTTGAGGTTATGGATGTGCATGACGTCGCTTATACTTGGAGAAGTACCAACTCTCGGTCGCGTATTGACCGCTTCTTGGCTTCAAACGAGCTTCTGGAGGCTTTTGCACTGTCCTGCGTGGAGGCCAAAACACGGACTTTATCAGATCACACTTCAATTGTTTGGTCCTCTGGTGTTGCCCCTCAGCATAGGGGGTTTTTTAGGTATGAAAAGTGCTGGTTGTTGGAGGATAACTTTAGGGAGTTGGTGACATCGCACTGGTCCGGCGTGGATGTCTATGTGTCCGCCGCATCTCGTTTTGTTCAGAAGTTATCTTCATTACGGGTACAGCTAGTTGCTTTGAAGAGGGAGTCTAGGGCGGCCAGATGCACGTTGAGGAAGGAGGTGGAGGAGATCATTCGGGGCTTTGATGCGTTGGAGGACCTTAGGGAACTCTCGGTTGACGAATTGGCATGTCGCGTAGCTGCTCAGATGAAAGTTACTTTGGAGGATAGGAAGAGAGTCACGGAATGGAGACAGAGGTCGAGAAATGTGTGGCTGCGGGAGGGGGACGCAAATACGACATTCTTTCATCGTGCTGCATGTGGAAGGCACAGATCCAATGCGTTGCGCTCCATATCGATTGGTGGGGTCCGCGTAGAGGGGAACAAAGAAACGGGGAGAGCTATTGCTAATCACTTTAAGGACGCCTCTTCAAGAACTATTCCGAGGACGTGGAGGTAGTTAGGCCTCGATACGACGCCTGTGGCGGAATCCTTCTGCGACATGCTCACTCGAGACGTGACCCTAGAAGAGCTTAAAGATGCGGTGTGGGACCTGAATGCTGATGCTGCCCCTGGCCCTGATGGCTTCCCGGTGTCTTTCTACAAGGATTTTTGGGATCTCGTCGGTCATGAGGTGTTGGAGGTAGTAACTGAGTTCTGTCTGGGCAATGCGGGATTCGATAGGGTTAATTGTGCGCTTATCATCTTGCTGCCCAAAACCTCGGTGCCGGATTCCATTGACGATTTTTGCCCCATCGCGGTCTTTAACGCCCTATATCTAATTACTGCAAAGGTACTCGCTAGCCGACTGAGCTGCGTTCTCAGCAGTATTGTCTCACCGATGCAATCAGCCTTCATTCCGGGGAGGCAGATCTCGGACTGCCTCACTCTTACATCTGAGATCGTTGCAGATTGGCAGAGGAGGGGCATGCGGTGTTCTTTGGAAGGTGGACTTTGTGAAGGCTTACGATAGCCTTGACTGGAGGTTCCTTTGGTTGGTGCTTCGGAGAAGGGGGTTCCCGGAGAAGTGGATAACTTGGATGAGGCGGTGTGTTACTACGTCCTCGTTTTCGATCATGGTGAATGGCCAGTCGGAGGGGGGTTTGGTTCAACCGCGAAGGGGGGTGCGCCGGGGTTGCCCTCTTGCGCCTATTATGTTTATCCTAGCAGCAGACGTCCTAAGTAATATTGCATTTCGTGTGGTCAACCACGGGCTCTCTAATGGGTATTCGCGGGGAGGCGTGATGGTCCCGCTTCTGCAGTACGCCGACGATACCCTCTTATTCATTGAAGGGGGTCTGGAGGAGGCCAGTGGCATGGCCATGGCTCTGGAGATCTATGGTGAGCTATCCAGGTTGCTTAAGAATGGTAACAAGTCGAAGATCGTCCCGTTCGGGCTCTCTGGGCAGGAGGCCGATGCATGTGCTCAGGCATTGGGCTCGGGTTGTTCATCCTTGCCGATGGATCATTTGGGAATGCCCTTGACTTCTGGCAGAACGAGGACGAGAGATTGGCTCAGAGTTGTGGAGAAGGTGGAGGCGAAGTTGGCGGGATGGAAGTCCGTTGTCCTGTCGAGAGGGGGTCGTCTGGTCCTTCTAAAGGCGGTACTGTCGTCCATTCCGATTTACTTCTTATCGATTCGACGTTTCCAAAAGGAATTAGAGATCGGCTGGAGAAGCGGATGCGTGCCTTCTTATGGGGAAAGCAGAAGGGTGGGTCGAGGGGGGTTCACCTTGTTGGGTGGGAGGATATTACGCACAAGAAGGATAAGGGTGGGTTGGGGGTGAAGTCGCTCGAGCAAATGAACGACGCCTTGTTACTTAAGTGGGCAAGCAGAATTTGGGGGTCGGGAGAGGATCTTCGTTGTGATGTGGTGCGCAGGATCTATGATGTGGGGGGGGGCGCAGGTCGACCGTTTGGGCTCTCCCACCGCCTTTTGGAGGGGGGTCGTAGAGGTTTTCTTGAAAAATATTGCACTCTTTAAGCCATTCCTAGGCGGGTCGGATCTTTCTCCTTTTGGTCGGACGATTGGACGGGGGTGGGGCGCTTCATTTGTGTTTCCCCTGTTTTTTTGCTCTCGCTGAAGACAAATTGATTTCGGTGGCAGATTGCTGGTCAGATGGTAATTGGTGCCCGACTTTCTCCGCCAACTTCTCCGACCAGAGATTGGAGGATTTCTTGGCCTTGTTGGATGCTGTGAGAGAGGTAGGGCGCCCCTCGGAGGGGAGGGACCATTGGAGTTGCCGTGAGGGCCCGTTCACGGTAAAGAAAGCATTTGGGGATATCAGCAGGCCGCCGCCGTCTCAAACGGAGATTCTGATCCGCAATTGTGCGTTCTTGTGGACTCTCAAGCTTCCAGAGAGAATTGGTTTCTTCCTTTGGCTGTTCAGGAGACAGAGGCTGATGACGAGGGACCGATGTGCCAGGCTTTTGGGAATCATCTCTGACAGGTACCTTCTATGCAGCGAGGCGATTGAATCCGTGGAACACCTCTTCTTCAAGTGACCCATGGTGATTCAAATATGGCAGGGGGCCGGTTTGGCCTGGTGTTGTGCTGTAAATCTCCAGTCATTTTGTGACGCGCTTCTGGCAAATAAAGATTGGCCGCGAAGGGAGTTACTTTATCCTTTGTTGTTCTCGGGCCAGCGGTTCTACAAGGAGAACATGTGGATTCATGCCAAACGTTTGTTGGAAGATTGGGTTTTATAATTGCTCTCTAGTGTGGCCGTGCGTTTATATCTTCCTCCTTACTTCTTTCTTCGTTTTTTCAATAAAACCTTGGGGCGAGCACCAACGAGTGTATCCCCCTCATTTCAGGCTTTCAAAAAAACTTGGCAATACATAACCCTTGGTGAAAACATCAACAACTCGTTCTTCACTTTTTATCTAAGCATCAAATATTTGGAATCATTTTTCTCTCGGATGAAGTGACTATAAATTTTAACATGCTTTGTCATGTCATGCAACACAAGTTTGTTGGAAAGATTTATGGCAGACTTGTTATCACAAAATAATTTCGTAGGCATATCAAGATCAACCCCAATGTCTAGCAAGATAATCTTAAGCCATAGCATTTCTGTGACACATTGTTATTGCTTTGTACTCACTTTCAGCACTTGATCTTGCGCGAACAGATTGTCGTTTACTTCTACATATGATAAGATTGTCGTCCAAATATATATAGTATCTAGTAGTAAATCTTCTCGTATCAACATATCCAGTCCAATCAAAATCAGTGTAGCATTCAACCTCACGCTTTTCATTTTTTATAAAGATAAGTCCTTTCAAGAGTTTTTTATATAGCAAAGAATACGATCCACTGCCTTCATGTGCAGATCAGTTGGTACATGTATAAATTAGCTCACCACATTTACATCATATGTGATGCCTAGTCTGGTAAGAGTGAGGTAAATGAGTTTCCCCACAAGTTTTTAGTATTGATTCTTTAAATCTTCATTGAGTTGCTTCCCATCCTTGATTCCCAACTTGTGATTTTCCTCAATGGAAGTGACAATGAGTTTACATCTCAACTTTATGGTTTCCTTTAAGAGATCCATGTTATATTTTCTTTGACACAAAAGAAGTCCATTTTTTGATATTGCCATCTCAATACCTAATAAGTACTTTAAGTCACCAAGATCTTTCAAGTCAAATGCCATGGCAAGTTCTTTCAATCTTACAATCTCCTCTTTATCATCCCTAGTAATGATCATGTCATTGATGTAAACGTGAAGAAGAATAACTTTATATGTTCCCCTCTTGACAAATAGAGTGTGATCCCCATTTTTTGATCATATCTCAAACAAATCATCACGACTTTAAGCTTATCAAACCAAGCTCTGGATGATTGTTTTAGATCATATAAAGTCTTCTTTTTTGTAGACCATATAAAGTTTTCTTTAACTTGCAACACTTTCCTGTCTTTTCATAACTAGGTGGCATATACATGTAAATTTCTTCTTGGAGATCTCCATTCAAAAAGACATTATTCACATCTATATGATGAAGTTTCCAATCCTTAACAACAACAAGAGAAAGAACATCACATATCGTATTCATTTTTGCCACAGAGGCAAACATTTCCAAGTAATCAACACCATATTATTAACTAAACCCCTTCGCTACAAGTCTGGCTTTGTATATCTCCACTTGACCATCCGGCTTGTAATTTATGGTGTGCACCCATTTTGAGCCAACCATACCATAATGTCCCATGTAAAATTTTTCCTAAGGGCTCTCATTTCTTTTTCATAGCACAAATCCATTGTGGATCAACAAATGCTTCTGTAAAATTTCTAGGAATCACAGATGTAGACAAAGAGGTTATAAAACACTTGTAATTTCTACTGAGTTTGGAATAACTAACATATTTGTTTATAAGGTAGCTAGTGTAATATGTGTATCTTGAGAGAAGCTTTATTTCATTAAGTCCATGCCTCTATGCCACTGAATACCCTTTATATATGATCAACTGTCAACATTCTCATTTTCATCACTGTCAGTGACATCCTTTTCTAGATCACCTTTTGGATTACGGTTGGAACTACCAAAGGTAGTAGAGAAACTTAGTTCATCAAGGGATTAAACATGATCAATATTGGTTTTTCTTCCCTTAGCTTAAAATAGAGCATCTTGATGATCTTTCTTGCTATAGTTTTTTCATGTCGATGAGGAGAACGAAGCTTCCAGTCCTCTGTCTTCGTGTCAGTCTACACGGAGTTGCTAAAGGAACTTATAGAATCATTACATGCATCCAAGAAAAAATATCTTGGGGATTTCCTTCATTATTACTCACATTCTCCCCCTAAAGGGAGTGCTCAAAGCAATAAGATTCTTTCTCTATAATGATGACATCTTTCGTTACATGCATTTTCCCTCCTTAGGATTGAAGCATTTATAATCTTTCCGAGTGAGAGAATATCCCAGAAAAATATTTTGACTCCACGAGCATTAAGTTTCTTCGCATCAGGTGCATAATTATGAAAATAGTAAACACGGCCAAAACCTTCAAAGGAAGTACAAACAACTTGCTCTCGGATTAAAAAATATAAAAAGGAGTGATCATATTCAATCTTCTTGAGGGCATCATGTTGATAAGGAAAGCAGCAGTGAGAATAACATTTCCCTAGAATCTCTTAGAAATTGTTAGAGTCATTATATTTAAATTTATGTTTGTAACCATTCGAGTTATGTAACCCCCGTAACCCTTCGGGTTTCCTAACCATATGTGACCCTTCAAGTTCTGTAATCCCTCATGACCCTTCGGGTTTTGTAACCCTTTTACTCTCTAGGGTTTTCTCTTTATATAAGAGACTCTAGCTCTATGGAATAAATACCTCATTCGTTCCTCTTCTCAACATGGTATCAAAGAGATGGTCCTAGACCGAGGCCTAATACCATAAATCCGCTGCCACCACCAGCCTTCTTTCCGCCGACAAGGAGAGAGGGTTGGACCTCCTGCGTCGCTCGTAGATTTGATGGTCCCGTGCAAGGTAGTCCGAGTCCCCAACAGCACCACTTGTCACCTCCAGCGGCACCTAAAGCATCGCCTGAGGTTCCAGCAGCTCTAGCCGCATCTCCTGCATCGCTGGAACCACTTGGAGCCCCCTCCCCTCCCCTTCCAACAACTCCTGCTTCACCACGACTTGTTTCTCCCAACTTGATGTTCCATACTCTTTACTCTATCAAGTATGTGAGAAAGGGGGAGTCAGAGATGATTCTTCAGGACATCTGTTGTCCTACCACGACTGATAGACCGATACTCTAGACTAATACTCAGATCATCTGTCTTCACGAGCATCGACTTCTTCGTCAGGGCGTATACTTCTTCTTTTACGACCTGACTATTACTCCGTGCTGGACTTCTTCTACAAGCGATTCTTCTCCAGGCACGACAAAGATATGTTCCGGTGACCTGCAGGCACGACAGAGATACATTCCGGTGACCTGATATCGTAGCCACTCTACAGGCATGGCAGAGATATGTTCCGGTGAACTAAAAGCTGCAGACTCGTCCTCGAGCGAGATCTTCTACCAGCAGCGGACATATGTTCTTATGATGCATCGTGTGAAGATATGATGTATACCTTTTCTTTTTGTTACAAGATGCATCTTTCTCAGCTCCAGCTCGAGGGGGAGTGTTAGAGTTATTATATTTACATTTATGTTTGTAACCCTTCGAGTTCTGTAACCCCCGCGACCCTTCGGGGTTCGTAACCATATGTGACCCTTTGAGTTCTGTAACCCCCCGTGACCCTTCGGGTTCCGTAACCCTTTTAATCTCTAGGGGTTTCTCTTTATATAGGAGACCCTAGCTCTATGGAATAAATACCTCATTTGTTCCTCTTCTCAATAGAGATATTTTTTTGAAATAAGATCGCTCTATTAACTTCAAGAAAGTGTATGTTCTTTCACTCCGCTACACCATTTTGTTGAGGGGTATAGATGCAAGAAGTCTCTTGAATAATCCCTTTTGCATTAAATAGTTCCTATAGTTCTTTCAACAATATTCACGAGCATTTTCAAACCTGAAACATTTAATCACTTTTCCATATTGTGACTCAATAAGAGTGAAAATATATTTCACAATGCTACCAACTTTACCATGGTCATGAATTAAATAAAGAAATGTGCTTCTATAATAATCATTAATAAACGTAATGAAGTATTTGTAGTGATTAAGAGTAGGAATATTAGAGGGACCACAAACATCAGAGTGAATTAACTCAAAAAGTTCTTTTATCTTACTCTCATAGATGAGATAAGATAAGTCACTCGAGTATGCTTTGCTTTCAAACAATCATGACAAATCAAGTCTGTAGATCTCAAATCTTTAAATAATAGAGGAAACATCACTTTAAGATAACCAAAAGGAAGATGACCAATACATTCATCCCACTATAGGACCAACCTATGACAATCCTTCTTATTTTTCCTTTCTTGAATCGTAGTAATTAACGCAACTACCACTTTAATTGGGATGCGATCAAACCTTCTGAAATCAAACCAATCCTAACCGATCCCAATTCTCTTCCCCATAATCAAGTCTTGCAACAGACAATGATTAGAGGAAAAAATAAATTCACATTTCAATTATTTTGTTATTTTACTAGCAGACAGAAGATTTAGAGGCATCTAGGAAATAATGTGCATTATGGATAGAAATTTTATTAAGAAGTGATACACTTCATTTTCCTGCTACAGTAACATGGATCCATCAGCAAGGGCAACATGATCCTTGACAGAGGTTAATTTATAGGCGCTAAAAAGTTTTGGATCACCTATCATGTGGTCAGTGGCACCACTATCTATTATCATCTCTTTGTTCTCATCAGTATATAAATCATAATTTTTCTTCTAAATAGGAGCGACAAGAGCACAATTAGTGGCACATGCCTTGTCAGAGTTTTCCTTCCAAGTGCCAATCATACTTAGATAATCATAAAGTTTGTTGATCTGAACACGAGTAAGAGGAGGCCAATAAATAGGCATCAAAGGTAATAACTTCATTGCAATATCATAGGGATCTTTCACTTTGTTGTCTTCGACTTCTTGCGAAGCTAGCTTCTCCATAGCCTTCCTTTTTTAAATCATCTTTCTTCTGAGGATAAGCATGTGATAAATGAGGGAAATTCACATCATTCTTCTCCTGACAAACAACTCCAACTTTTCCTTTCAAATCCTTAACCATATGATCAACATTAGCTTCTATTTGTCTCTCAAGCATTTTGTCATACACATGGTTTGTTGAATTTCTGTCTTCTATATCTATACTTTTAAGTTGCTAAGACTTTTTGACATAAACCTGTTGTGCACTCTTACCTCCCAAACTCTTCACAACCTGCAAAAAAAGGGCTAAAATGTCCCCACAAAGCAGCACTCAAGGGCCACTCGTCCACACACAATCAGCTTTCAGCAGTCAAAACTTGCAAAGCAGCAACAAACTACCCTGAACCTTATGATGCTCCAGCCTAGCAGTCAACCAACAGAGCACAGTACAGCAGCCTAGCACAGCATAGTAACAGTCAACGGAACAACAAAACAACAAACCGGAGAGGTCTGTAATCAGCTCGCACAGCAGCAATCAGCCCATGGTGGAATCACCACTCGTGGAGAGGGCTGGAAGCAGCTAGCAAAGCAGAATATGTCACCACGTTGGGTGCCAACGGGAAGCAGAAACATGCAGAAATCAGTCCGCACTTGGCTCTGATACTATGTGGAACAAAACAAGCACATAAACAAGATGATTTATGTGGAAACCCTCCACAATGGAACGGAAAAACCATGGGGAAGAATAAACCCTTGTTGCTCACAACGACAAAGAGCTTTGTCTATTTTTCTATATCTTTGAAATGGGAGAGGGAGAAGTACGTATATGTCTCAAGGTAAACGAATCATTTCCCAAAATCCATCTACTGTTTACAAGGCACTCAACACAGTCACTGAAGAAATCATTTCCGATGGCAAGATACCCGCCTAACCCGACAATGAGATGATTTGCATGTGACAGAAGCAAGAAGGTCGCTCAACAGGATCTACAATATTTTGAGTTGAACAAACGAACTAGGATTTAAAACATCTTAGCAATCTGAAATCAGCATGTTGTCTTATCACTTTACAGGAAACCAATTTTGACAGATTAAATCATTCTCTCATGCGAATTTGGGAAGCACTCAGCCCTCGGAAGTTATTGGCACCTTCAACTATTGGCGCTGTAAGATTTTTGTAATTTTATTTCTACTCAAAATCTATAAAGTTCTACTAGTTAGGGATAATGGTTGATTGCCACACTTTAATAAACCCATTTAAAACGGATGCTTTGTATCCAGAAATGATTCAAATGCAAATCTGAACATGTTAGTAGATATTTTTAGATTGAACAAGTTCATGGACGGCTGGAAGCATTGCATGTCATGCACCTGTAAATATTTGTTAAATTTGTTGCAAGCATATAATATTTATTTAGTGCTGCACTTTTAACTAGCTATAGCGGTGGTCAGGAATGCGTCCACGTAAACTAGAAGCTTTCAAGACATTGAAAAACTTATATATAGTCCTAGGTGTATTGATTGTTATCCAGGATAAAACTTGCTACTATGATTCTCTGCTTACTGTACTCCTTGCTTCACTATATCAGATACTTTTTTCTTGTAATTTTTCCTATGCATAAATTTGAATTATGTCATTTGAAGGGTTTTCTTTCTTGGTACTGTTATTGTACTATGTTAAACAGATGACTGGCTTCATTGTTGGCACAATCCCGATTCTAAGAAAAGTTCTCATCAATGAAGGTGCTCCTCTTCGAGTTATACGAGATTCTACAGATCTTTTGGCGTATGATTTCCATTACTTTCTACATATAATAATTCCATATTCCCATTTTCAAAACATTTCTTTAGTCATTCAAGGTTGTTTTCTTCAAACAGTGACGGTGCAATCCCTACAGTTACATTGATTATGGGAGCAAACCTCTTAAAAGGTATTGCTCGAATCTTTCTCATCTTTCTATGTTAAACTGATGAATCTTTTTACGCAAACAACTTAAAAGGTATTGCCCAGATCTTTCTCATCTTTCTATGTTAAACTGATGAATCTGGCGTCATGAATTAATATCTACCTTTCAGGTCTACGTGGATCAGATATTCAATTATCAATCGTGATCGGCATTATCATCGCTAAATACATCATCCTACCCTTGGTTGGAATTAGTATAATAAAAATAGCGATATATCTGAGGATGGTGCATTCAGATCCACTGTTCCAGTTCACCCTATTGTTACAATATGCAGTTCCACCAGCTATGAACATTGGTAAGATACCCTCTCCAACTGCACAATACAAACAAATTTTGACATATTAAGTCACTTGTATCGATCACGATTTATAATGCAAGCATTGTCATGGAATCTTTCCAGGAACCATAACTCAGTTGTTCGGGATGGGGGAAGGTGAATGCTCTGTAGTGTATCTATGGACATATGGGCTAGCATCAGTGTCTCTTACACTTTGGTCGACCATGTTCTTGTGGATCGTTATGTGATCTGACATGTCAATTGGCTGAAACATGGGCGTTTGAACACTAGATACCTCATAAACTAGGATGAATCAAAGGTTGTAAGTTCATTGCATCTAATTAGGTTGTTGAAGGCTAATTTAAAGTTCTACTTAGTACAGAATGAAACGGAGCAGATCGAGGGGACCAAAAAGTGCAAGATGAGTTCTTCTTTCAGTTATAATGCTTCATCAAAGCCTCTATTGGTTGAATGGGGATTGCTATATCGCTTTGTATACTAATAGCAGTTGAATTTGGTCTCATGGGTTAGTACATTAGGTATAGGAGCTTGGCAAGTAAAGATGATTGGAAAGTAAAGGACGTATGTCATTATTTCTTATGCATAATTGCATGTAGACAGCATTGCTCCTTACTGTGCTCATGCAAAGGAGGTAAGTAACTATCATGTGATTATAAGTTTTGTTGTGTTTGTACTCTACCTTATGCTGAATGCTTCATATACTCGGGGTTGTCTCTTTTGTTGTACCTCAATTTTTCATTGTATGCAGATTGGTGGGCTTCTAAAATGTCTTAAATCCAATTTGAATTAGTATTGCATATACTTCGATACCAGTTCTTGGGAAAAACGAACCGGATACATGATCAACCACCACCATGGAAGTATGTGAATTCGTTAAAAAAATATGACATACATGATCACCTCTCACAACCACCGGAGAAGAAAATTCACTAAGAGGAACGACGACTACAACTCCCTATGTTCCCTTGCACTCTCCCTTCTATTCTCTCCCTCTCTCATTTATGTTGTGTTGTCTCTCGTATTGTTGTTGTTGTAGAGGCAGTGCCCCTATCCCCTCTAATATATCCCAAGTACAAACCTATAGTCCTATTCTTTTAGGGACCCTACATAAAATACAACTCAATTCATAATCAAACTCCTAATCCTAACAACCTTTCCCTTGAATTGAATTCCAATATTATCTCCACATTGTCTTAAGTCCACACAAGTATTCTTAGTATTCTATCATCATCTCACGAGTTTCGTTAGTAAGAACTCACCATCTTTAGGTGATGCAACCGTCTTTGGGTGTTTTCAACATGCCTCCTCTCAAACACGTTCACAATATTCAGTGTTGTGTCTTCTTTTACACGATACCACACATCTCACATAACTAGAAATTATGTCATCATAATCTGATAAAGAGAAACGAACTTGCTTCTCGTTGTTGCATGTTTTTGTAAGAGAGATGTTGATAACTTTGTTGCTTTCGTCGTGTATTGCTCGTCTTAGGAATAATTAGCACTCCATCACCTATAAGAACACTTCTCTCAAGCATATAGACCATGTCCAATATCCTCTTTCCTAACAGCAGTACATGCGCTCATTTCCTTTGCTTTTTCTAAGAACTCCCACTCCAATAATGACCTAGGATCGATCATTTTTAGTAAATTATATTCCTTTTGAATGGAGAAATGCATCTCACTCCTATCAACGTTCATGTCGCTCCTTCAAACATTCAAACTTACATCGATCGAACTCCCTTAACACGGTAAACCTCTCCATATACCTTTCTTGATCATGCCATCATTGCAATTGAATTTCTCCATGGATGAGCACATGTGATATGAACATGCAAAGTCTAGAAGCCATCCTGAATCTATCATCGTATCTCTTGAGTATGCTAGATCCAAGATTTGGGGCATATTTTACATGATGTCCCTGATTAATAGTTGCAAGGAAGTAAGAATAGGGAAAGGCAAGACTTTGGCATAAGCGTATGGTCATTTAAGAAAGTAGTCAGAGCTTGCTAGCAATGCTTAGGGTCAGAGACAATGGTGGTCTAATCGCCTGTCATGCCCTAATCCAGCTCTCAACACCTTTCACACTATTCTTTAATCAATTACAAATATAACTACTATTACATTCTAATACGACACAATTGTTGATGCTTGACCAAGTTTCCCTCATATATTGTATTGGAATCCTCTTGATCTAAGTCTGAATCACATAGCTTCATCTTCCTTTCTCTTTCTCACGTGTCGGACAATCAATAATTTTATGACCTTGTCAAAATAGAAGCATTTGATTAGACTATGTAACATAGATCAACCTATAAACCTAACCATCTGCTTTGTTGAACCCAATTGAAGAACCATAGTATTTACAACCTCACCTCCATCGCAATCCATTCTCTCCCATTTTGCCCTCCATCTCCCCTACGTCGACCACATACATGGAGTCGAGCCGACCAAAGACAACAATAAGCAACATTAGTGCGAGTAGGAGTTCGACCACCAAGCATTGCTGCAATGCGAGCTAAAGGAGGTAAGAAACATTGCTTGGCCTTACTCGTCCATCTCTCCTTTTGTTGTGGGTTTACTCTTCCGTACACAATAAATAAAGCAACCCTCTTCCAACAATGGCTATCATCTCCCTCACCCCCTGGAAGATCAATGCCAATCCCAAACCCCTACCTAACTCCATGTAGAAGCACAATCATAATTGTTGATATTCCTTAATTCTAACCATTTGTTATGCTTAACCTGGTTAAAAAACTATCTTATGCACACCTAGGATTTGTTTGTAATGGCAGTTTATGGTGTTCTCTGTATCCTCTGTATTTTCTTCTCCACAATAGTGAAATCGATTATTGCCGCCTAAGAACGTAATGCAGTTACATGTGAAGCTCGTAAATAAATGTGTTTCCATGTTAGCTTGATTTGACCTTATTTGTGTGCGTTTGTTTCGTTACAACAATTATGCTCCTCCCCTAGAGCTTCTGCAATCTCTTCCAATCTCCCAACCTCCCCTCCTTCATTGGCTCCTCCTACCTCCCCTCCTTTATTGGTACACAACAAATAAAGCAACCCCCTTCTAACAATGGCCACAATCTCCCTCACCTCTTGGAAGATCATTGCCAATATTAAACCTCTACCCAACTCTATGTGGAAGCACAATCATTATTGTTGATATGATTTAATTCCTAACAATCTATTCTGTTGAACCCAGTTGCGGAACCATATTATAGGGGGCGGAAGAAGAAGGAAAGGAGATGAAGGGAGAGAGAGACAAGATGAAAATTCATCTGTGGATTTGTTGTGGTTTGATTAACTCAAGTTTAACTCAAGAAAATTAATACAAGGGTAATTTATATATCATGTCCCCATCTATGGACCCGATCCCAAATTAGGTCTCCATTTTTCATTTGTAACAAATATGGACCCCAGTCCGTTTTGTCACATAGAGAGGAGTTTGTCGTTAGGAAACTTAAGTGACTTGCCTTATCAACCCCTCCCCTTTCAATCTTGTTCCGCACCCGATCCCTCCCCCCCCCCCCCCTTGAAACCATCATCCCCTCCGGACCTACCTGCTCCCAGGCCATGTGAATCTCGACTCCAGACGAGCAGCTCACTCACGATATCTAGTTGGTTACAAGCAATGTTGCTTTCTCTAGTTGGTTCAATTCAGCTACCGCTATCGATGACCTGGTGGTGATTTTGCTCGGAGAAAGGTCGAGGTAGAGATGGCCTCCTCCATCCCCAACTCGCTCGATGATGGGCGGATGAATGTGCGATCTTTGGCTAATGAATGGGTTCTCGAGTTGCATAATCTTGACTTGGTTGTGTAATGATGGTGTTTTATATGTGGTGCTCCTCTTGAAACTAAAAGATATGAGCTTTTGGTTACTCTTTGGGAGGATGCTCGGACGTTGATGATATGCTGCGAAATACGATGGAGAGCTTCAGTTGTGTGCACCGCAGACAAATGAAGGTCGCTATTGTAGCGCAAACATACAATAGTTCTTCGTTCTTTCTTTTCTTGAAAAGATCTGATCATATAATGGATTCAAGATTTGGAGCAAGATAGTGGTGTATGTGGATGTTGACATCATGGCTTGGAGATATGCACCTTGATTGAAGGTTGGTAATGACTTTTGCTCACACCATGCCTGGAGAAGGCAATTAAGGCTAATCAAGGGTATGGACAACGATGAGTTTATGTGCCTCCAAGAAGATCTAATATCTCGGCTACTTCCTTCTGCTCTTGCTCAAACAAATGGTACTGCATATTCTTTTCTCAAGCTGTGAGATCAGGTATCTTCCTTGTCGAATGACTAGATATGTGTATCAATAGACAACTCTAGGTGGTGGAGCTTCTTATAAATCAAGATCAAATGGTGCAAAACTTCATGCTCCTTGTGCTCAAGTATAAAAGAATAGGGGAATAACTAGTTTGCTGAACTAAGAAAAGAATCAGAGGAACGCTAGAATTCAATTTAGGAGAGGACCGATATTGAAAAGGGGAGTAGTGGTTAGCACGAATTCAATTTAATTTGAAGGGTAAGGCACTTAAGTTTCTTACAAGAAAACGGAGTGGGGACCCTATTTGGAAACATAGATGGGAGCCGATATATAAATTACCCTTAATCCAATAAGTGTCAAGTTAACGTAGATTATGTCGTTAAATAGAGCAAGTTTATCGGAGCATAGGCGAGCGGGTAATTGGTAAAGTTAATAGTGGTCGCGATGTAAAAAAATACACTTGTTCCCACCAGACACTCTTTCCACTTGTTCCCACCAAACACTCTTTCAATAATAAGTTTTGAAGAATAATAAACAAGTATCCATGAAGCTTATCCATAATGCACCCATGGTATACAGACTAAATAGTTGAGATTGAGGGTTGTACATTGCCAATCAAGCTTCACAGGTTAATCCCCATTAATCACTCTATATTTTTAACATACATTCTCACAATAATACTTCACAGTAAGGAATTCTTGCATGATCGTAGTGAATGGCTGACATTTAGATGTAAGCAATCAACACAAGGCATAACGTAAAAGAAGAAATCATAGGCTTTTTGCATGAATGTCGAAAGCACAGCAGGTCAAATTCCAATCCGGACCAGGTGTTACAATAGCTTGGGAAGACTCTTGCGATCTAATACCGACCAGAAAAACAACCTAAAAACATTATAGCATATTTTGCTTGAGTAAAGCAGATAAATGCTACAAAGTTTTAGTTCATTATCCTAATTACAATCTTATTAGAGGGCTGCTTTGTCCAATCCATCAAAGTAAGAGTGCAACATCGCTTGCTTTGCAGATATCCGCTTGGAAGGATCATACTGCAACATCAACTGCGAGAAGGGAGACATGTGCTTCAGCTAAAATATGTCATAATTATCTCAGCAACAAAAATAGAGCACATCTTACAGAGAGCAGTTCAGTCCCTTGGGGATCCAGATTGGGAACAACTGAGGACAGATCTTGAGGACCCCATTGCGGGTATTCATGGAAGTTCGGTAACTTAGTCACACCCGGCCATGTCTTTTCATTTGGAGTTCCACGCAACCTATGCACATAAACAATATCAGCACTAAATGCTAGGAATAAAATGCTGTAAGAGGATAAAGATCTTGCTTGACCTGAATATATGAAGCAGCTGTTGCAATTCAGAGTCCCCTGGAAAAAGGGCTTGGTTTGTAACCAGCTCAGCTGCAATCCAGAAAAATAAACCCAACAAAGCAGAAACTATAAATATATGATATCAAAAGATCTAAAGCATTACCAACATGTGCAAAACAACATACCAAATATGCAACCCACAGACCACATATCCACAGGTGTTGAGTAATGTGTAGCCCCGAGAAGCACTTCAGGGGCTCTATACCACAGAGTCAGGATCTACTTAAAAAGGAAAAAGAGATTATCCCACTTTAGCAAGCTATATAACTCATCGGTTTATGTGGGATTGAAGGTTATATTTATATATAGGTCAACCTCATGGGTGTACTTCTTCATTGGAAGGGTAAATGCTCGACTAAGACCGAGGTCTGCAATTTTCAGTGCCATCGTCTTCTTATCCATCAACAGATTGTGGGGTTTCAAATCCCTAAATTTCCGACAAATGCATGACTTCTCAATATGGCTATCAAATTTTGACAAAACAACTTAATAAAAAGTAGAAGTAGCATACCTGTGAAGAACTCCATGACCGTGACAGAAAGAAAGTCCCTTGCAAAGCTGGAACATCAAAGACTGCAAGAATTCCCTAACCATATTATGATACTGTGATGTGGAACTTCGACCAGAAATTCGAGTTTGTGTGTGTAAAAATCTTATCGACCATCAATGACAATGGGGAGTAAAGAATGATGATGCCAGAAACGTAATCTTGTAGGAGTTGAATTGCAAATACCTTGACGATTTGAGGGGGGATATGATCCCCTTTGCCTCGAAAGCTCCTGATGTACTTCTTAAGGTCAGTGTCCATGTACTCGAAAATCAAATACAAGACAGTTTTCCCTTCCTTGTTCTGTCCTTGCTTAAGATCCAACAGCCTGCACACAAAATTCAAGATTTGCAATTACTCCAACATATCCAACGGGCAACATCAAGTAGTTATTTTCTAAGCAGGATGATGAGGAACCAGTTCCCAATCCGATATAAGAACATGGTTTTCTTTTCTTTTCTTTTTCTTTGGTGGATCAAATTTTAAGAAATTTTTCCGTAAACCCTAAATAGAAGAAGATCCCTAACAACGAAAAAGCCTACTCTATGGTGAAGAGTCCGGACCTCACAACGTGGGGGTCGGTGGAGAGCATGCGGAGGAGGGACACCTCACGGAGCGTGGTGGGAGGAACGCCCTCGTCGTCCTCGGGGAGACGGGTCTTCTTGAGGGCCACAACCTTGCCGGTAGCCCGCTCCCTGGCACGGTAGACCTTGCCATACGTGCCCTCGCCCACCTTCTCCAGCTTTTCGTAAAGGTCCATGGCCCTCTGACCCATTGCCATGTTGATGACGAAGAAAGGGAACAGACGACGGCAAGCCGAGAGTTTATGGGTAGAAAGATAAGAGGAGTAGAAAGATAAAAGTGCCGGTAGGGGCTTACGGGTTTTTGGGTTTGAGTCGAACAACGGCTACATGTTTGAATTTGAAAGGGGAGCGTCGCTTTTGTGTGATGAGTTGCAAAAGGGTTTTCCAGGCGGAATTGTTGGGCGACCCTTTGAACGTAAGATTGGGTATCTAATTCCCAAATCTGTACGTCATGTTCATTTGGGTGGGGTAGGTTTAGCCCAAAAATCCTCATTTTCTATTCTTTATTTAATTTTTAAATAAATTATTTTTTCTTTCATCTATTCCATCAAAAATATATTATACTATCATATCATCTAAAAATTATAAGGGTTTTTATCAGTTGTGCCCCTCTGAAATATTACAATATCAGTTATACCCCTCCCTTTTTAGGAATATCACTTGTGTCCCTCAAACTTTGAGAAATATCAATTGTGCCCCTGAGGTTAGTTGTCGTTCGCATCTCTCCCAAATGGGCGTTTATGACAATGAGATGTGTGACATTTGGCCAGTGATAGCAACAGAGCAGGTGACCGTTGGATATAGTATTTTAGTATGCATTGTTTGGCAGTTGGTCGGTATTAAATAAATAGGAAATGAATGCTCTTGACCGTTGGAAGATATGGACCTATTTAACGGCACCAAAAGCCTTGACAATTCATCATATAGAAGGAATCAAGAAGTGAGAAATCAAAAAGGCTTTCTTCATTAAATAAAGGTGTCTTTGTGACATTCCAGCAGCGGTGAAAATATCAGGAAAACCTTGGAGTAGAGGATTGAAGTTCTACACATACCACTATAAGATCTGCAACTTTTTCAGTGGGTGGAAGCTGCACATATGGATCGGTCCCCAAGCACAGATCAGATGTTGGCATTAATATCTTGTAAAATTGTGGAAGTAGAGAAGTATTTAAGGGAGATGATAGTTATAATAAAGCTCGTACTGATATTTTTGATTTTGTTGTAGCTACATATGTGTATATGAATAAAGAAATCTGAGATTGGTTGCATACCTCGAATGGATCTGTTCTGCTGCAAAGTCTTCCCTTGTGCTGTGTTTGTTACATACCAAATAGTAGATGATACAAAAACATGTCTCCAAAGTCATAATATTACAAACCAGACATTTGGATGCATAACCTTAGAATTCAGAAACCAAACGTTACTAAAAAATAGCTCTTAAGTAGTTCTTAATTACAAACCAGATATGCAAATTTGTTTCGAAATAATACAAACACCAAAGATTTCACTGTATCATATGTTTAAAGCCCTCAAAAAACGGAATCGGCTGCAAGGACCTTGAAAGCCTTCTTGTAGGCTCTAACCAAAAAATAGATCCAAAGTATCACCACCCTCGTAGGCTCTGTGCATACATCTATAACTCCACAACAATCTGCCCTTTAAGTCATTCACACAAAAAAACTCCAAGACGTCCACGCCTCCTTGAAGTCATTCACACAAAAAAAACCCGAAGAAGTCATTCACACAATAAGCAATCGAATAAGATAAATTATGCATTTATATATCATGAATACCTTAATCGAGGGTGCAATATGGACCATTTGATGTGGGATTAAGCTATTGTCTTACCTTTCCAGGACGTCCACTCCGCCTTGGCATGCAATCTTCTTGACGACGTTTTTTTGATCGAGCCACTGACTGCTTTCTTGATGCAGTTCCACTACAAAGTCACATGTAAAAGCAAGTAAAGGATGTTACAAGTGTTGGAATTTGATAGTAATGCCAATTTATATAAGAAAAAGACACGTCTGAATGCTAACCTTCTACTTGCCATGGCAATTGCATCATTGGAGGTTTGTGTATCTTATTGGCTCTGGGATTGATGCACTATTGGTGGCTGATTAATTGGCTCTTTGCAGGTGTTCTTATGATGACCATATGCTCCACAATGGGCACATATATGACGAGCTCTTGGTTTCTTTACCACCTCATCCTTCGATCGAATTCTGTTCTTTTTTGGTCTCCTTGAAGGCTGTTTGGTACAGGGTCCACCGACAATGTATGCCAGCTTAACTGTGGCCCAAAAATCCTTGTCGGGTAATGGTGCTATGCCAAAGTCATAGCACTCCCTGTACATTTCCAAGCTATAATGATGGGAGATGTAATCCTCCCACCTTACCCCTCAAATGCTGCTGAGAACATCAGCTGCATGCCTACAAGGGAGGCCACATATCTGCCATCGATTGCACGTACACTTATGTGCCTCTATGTCAACGACATATCACCCATAAGGTGTCTCCACTTCTGCATCTCTGTCACTGGATCGCTAACAATAAAGTCCTGCAAATCTCTTGTGATTCCCATTACACACTTTGATTCTAGAAGGACCAAATCACTCGTTAGTTGTGTTGCTCTACATCTTCTCTCATCCATCATTGTCATTTTTCTGTTGAATCCAATCCACAAGCTCACAAAGGGGAAGATGTCATGCCTTTGAGATCCAAGCATTAAAGCTTTTTCTCAAGTTGTTGGTTATGTAAGAACATTGAGCGGCTTCATGGAACTAGTGTCGGCTCCATTTCTGAGAGAGGCTCGCTAAATAATCAAATACATTTTTTGATAATTTTTGAATCTCATTAATGTTCTGTAAAATAATACTTAATTTCATATGCATGCGAAGTCGATCAAACAAGCCTCTCCAGGTCTTTTCCTGAAAATTCCTTTTTGAAGTCCTTGTAGACATGTCTCATGCATGCCCTATGCTCTGCTTCTGGAAAAAATTTCATCATTGCCCCTTTAAGGCCCTTTTGTGCATCAGAAATGATTGCCAACCCTCTCCCACATTCAAACATGAGCGCTACATGCAACTTCTTCATGAAATATGTCCAAGAATCAATGGTCTCATCCTCACAGATGTAGAAAGCAACGGGAAAAAAGCCATTCGTTCCATTAAGAGCCGTGGCTACCAATTAGGTCCCAAGATATTTCCCTTTCAGATGGCATCCATCTAAACCAAGGAAAGGTCTTCAACCATTTTTAAACCTGCTTATGGATTGAAGCAAATGAAAATTCGTAGAAATGCATCATCCTTCTCTATGATGTAATCAATCACGGATCCCGGGTTCCTCGATTTTAATTTGTATACCAAACTCGGCACCTTTGGGTAGGTAAGCTCAACCTTCCCAAAAATCGAGTCTAGTGCAATGCTCCTTCCCTTGTAAATTCTGAGATAGGGAATTCTCACACTAAATTCCTCTCATTTTCTACCCGAAATATCCTTCACAAACAAAGTGGGATTTTCCTTCAACCACTTCTCAAAAAATTTTGCAATCCACGTTTGCTTTGCCATCCCTGTATCAACTCTGTTGATACTGTTGCAAGTATGAATTCCTGACAAGATCTTGATGCCGAATATGACTCCTCCTGCAAGCGTAGAAGCATGGATGTGCAACATGCACCCATCACTAGCATACCTTGTTGTGATTCTTGTAAGATTAGACTTGATAAACTTCACTTTGAATTAGTTCTTTAGGAAGTACGTAGCAAGTTTGAAGAGAAATGTCGCATGAACTGCGAAATCACTGCCCACTTTGAAGTCCTGGTTCTCAATTTCAAAATTTGGGCCCTCATAGTCCTGTATGTCTTTGATCTCTAAGTTGAATCCCTCGTCACTAGAAAAACTCCCATCAATACTTTTAGATATATCTTCGGATGAATTGGCAATCCATTCATCATCTGAATCGTCATCAACTTTGTAAGTGACACTGAATACATCTTCAATTTCAGGGTCTGCCTCAAACTCTTCCTCCAAGGACCACCTTCTCTCTTTTGAAGCTGCTTTAGTGGATCTTTTTCTTTCTTGTGCAACAGCTCGATGGGACTTTCAAAGAGCAGGTTCGTTGTCTTCGTGTGTATGGATGAACTACTCTGTATTCCCTTCTTTGTACCAGATTGTGGTGACTTCCCAATGTCATAGGAAGGTTGACAACCACTTCGTATGGTTTCTTTCTTTGTTATTTCTTCTCTTTGAGCCTTCTGTCTTGCAGGCCTTGGTGTTCTTGTAACCACTGCTTTGTGGAGAATTCTAGGTGTCCTTGGTATTTTAGCAACGACATGTGTTCCATTATAAACTTCTTCATGTCCCAAATCTTGCATAGTTTTCACCCCAGGCGCACCCACTTCTTCATGTCCCGAATCTCCTTCATCAATAACACCCCCTTCCCTCCCAATATCACCCCCTTCCCTCCCAATATCACCCCCTTCTCCCCCATATCACCTCCTTCTCCCCCTTATCACCTCCTTCTCCCCCCATATCACCCCCTGCCCCGTCCATATAACCTCCTCTCCAAAGAGAATTGAAGAAGTCATCAAGAAGATCAGACATCCCCAGCTATTCTGATGTTGCATTGGATGATTGTCCCTATCCTTGTAACCTCTAATTTGCTCTTCGTCGGTTTCTTTGCCTCCTTGGCTTCAATATACGAAAGAGAACCGCTGTCGATGAAACCAACAATGAGTTCCACATCACTTCCATCCATGTGGGCATTGAACATACACATCATTTCTGGTTGATTTGAGAGAACAACAAAACAACTTGCTCTCGACTTTGGATCTTTGTATCGCACTGATAGGATAGAAGAACTGTCCAAAGGAACAATCTTTGTCTTCGATAGAGTGTCGATCAGGTCAAACCAGCAAGTGAAGTCGGGGTCCATTCCAATCACCTCCTCCACAAAGTCCACATATTTTTCTCTCTGACATCCCTTCGTGTCCTTAAACCGCCCGCTGTGTCTCACACGGACTATCAGCACACCTTGCTCTCCATTATACCAACCCATCCTTCATTCAAGATCAACAAAAGAGACGGTGCACCTTCTATATGCGTAAAACATGATTTCGAGAAGAATTGCTCCCAATCGAACCCAAAAAAGTATGATCAAAACCCAAAACCCATTGAATCGAAAACCCTAAAATCGATCAATACGAGTAAACCTTGAAGCTAAGAAGATTTAGTTAGAATGCAATGGAGAAGCTCCCCACTCGATTAAAGTCGTCAATACAAAAAATCCCCAAACCCTAACTAACCTGGAGAATGCAAGGGAGATGCTCCCGCTCGATTAAAGCCGTCAATACGAAAATCCCCACACGCGAGGATTCGATCATCTTGTGAAGCTCCTCAGCCTGTTGCGGAAGAAAAGTGAGACAACAGTTGGAAACTGCTGAGCTTCTTTGGGACGGAGACAATGGCATACAGATTTTGGGGGGGAACGGTACTTTCTAAGTCGTCTTCTCCTGCCACTTGCACAGCGTTAGGACACGTGGGTACCTTAATTTCTCCCACCCACAATTTTTCTCGAGAATCGTAGGGGATACCACACTTGAGTCATGTCTAACCATGGTTAGACAATTCCCATTAACGACGATGTTACGGAGGGGCACAATTGCTAACAGTGAAACTTTTGAGGGGCACAAGTGATATTCCAAAAAAGGAAGGGGTATAAGTGATATTGCAATATCTTAGAGGGGTACAACTGATAAAAATCCAAATTATAAACTACTCACCTTCTACTCACTTTTCCAAACTTCAATACAATCACATCACAATAACTACTCACTTTTCCTAACTTCAATACAATCGTATCACAACAAACCTACCTCCAGTTTAACCCTTTATCCAAACACTAAAACACAAAAACGGGTTACTCCCTACTAGTTTAACCCACCCTAACTCGTGTACCAAACGCACCCATTGAGATTATGGAAATGGATTTTGTTGCATATCATTGTGGACCTGATTTGTGTAAATTAATGCAAAAAACATTTTTATACATGTACCCCTTTGATCCTTCTAGATTTTGCAATTACATTTATAATCTTATATTTTTTCCAATAATACGTGTGTCCATATATTCTTACAAAATTCATAATTCTATTCTTTCGTAATTACACTTATCCCCTTATTTTACCTTAACGGAAGGTTAGAACTGAGAATTTTGTAAGAATATAGAGGCACAAGTGTTATTGCAAAAAAGAAGAGGTATAACCATAATTACAGAATTTCAAAGGCCATAATTGTAAAAAATCTAAAACAAGCCCTACGCCCTTGATTTTCAGTTACAATCCTCATTTTTGAAAGTGAAACTTATGTCTATATAACTCTATTCTTGCATAATTATGCATTGAATCCTCCGTAATTCTGAATGACATGTCTTTCCATAGATAGTTGTTAACCATTGCATGGCATAAAGCATGAGTTGAATAACATATGTCCTTGATCATTAATGTTCAAGGAACCCACTAATTGTTGGCATTTTCCCTTTGAAGCAAGAAATCACTTTTAGAAATGATTGCATTCATCCAAAGTCTCTCCCCTTCTATCGAGGATGGCGTGGCAAAGACACCTTGATTATCGTCGTGGAGGCATTGACTTCAACGAGGGAATCGAGGAGGACATGGTATGTGAAGGCATCGAGGTCAAGGCCGAGGAAGTGCAAGAAGGCAGGGATCTGGAGGGTGGTACAGTGGCCCACTCACAATTAGGCTCTGCATCCTTGATGAATCTCGGATTCATCACTCTAAATTCTCATTAATTAAGCTCCATTCCCTCAAAATCATTAGCATATCTGCATTTATTCTGCATTATTATCATTCATGCATGTTTTCATAAGAATGGCATTTTATCCATCATTTTTGCACAAAATAAGAAGCCAAAAATCCAAGCCAAAGTTGACCTGTAATTAGCCTAACTTCCCCTATTTTTATCTCCTTCATGCCAACTCCAAATAATACAAAAACACTCCACTGTGTACATATCATTAGCAAGAATAAATGAAAAATACAAAAAAATCATAACCCCAGTAAGTGGACCAAAAACCCAAACCCTAGTTTCATGATTTTCAGACTAAAAGCCTCATATCTTCCGCATCCAGTGTCTGATTTAATCCTACTCACTTTTGAACTAATGTACATTCAATTACCTTCAAAACAAGACCAAGTTCATGTGAATCGGAGCTCATAAGTGAAAGTTGGGTTTTGAGCCTCTTTTGTACATTGTATATTTTAGCGGTTTTTGACCTGTATTTTATGTACATACTTTCTTAATTATTAAAAATAAAAAGAAAATAGATTTAGATGTCTTTTATTTATCTTTGATTTCTTCATATTTCTTCAGATTTTTTATCTTGTTTAAAAATGACAAAAAAAATTAGAAAACCTAAAAATCAAGGTATTCTATGTACATGGGATACCCCAAAAATTCAGTTTTTACATCTGATCGATTTTGGCTTTGATTTTTCATGGAAGTTGTAGATCTCGTCGAGACGAGTATTTTTCGTAAAGGAACTTTTTCGATCTGAGGTCATTTACTATTTGTTTTTGATTTTATAAAGTATTTATCTGGCGAGTTTGGTGCTAACACGTGGCAGCCCCAGAGGCCGCCACGTGTCAGGGTTTTTTGGGCGTTTTGTATATTCGTTTTTATAAAAAAAATAAAGCCCACACACGTGCGTCGCACGTGCCTCCCAGGCACGTGCTCCGCACGTGCCCCATCTCCTCTCACGCCCCTGCCACGTGGCTCGATCTCGGCCAATCGAACGGCCGCTGACCTTCGTCTTCTCCCAGTTCCTTCCCGATTCCTCCGCCACGGACCTCGCAACGGCCGCCGCCCCTCCTCCGTTATCCTCGCATCCGACCGCCTCCTTGACCTCGTCGCCTCCGCCAACCACCCCCGCTCATCTCGCCAACCCCCCTACCGGCTACCCTCACACTCTCTCCTATATAAAGAGCTCCGCCGCACCCAACTCCCCTCATCCGCTGATTACCCCTTGGTATACCTCGCAACAGTGACAACGCCGACGTGCCACCATTGCGGTGTGATCCGAAGCGGCCGACGCTTCATTGCAGCGCCACCACCCTCGACCTTCTGCTTCAGCTCCGGTCCTTGACTGTGGAGCCAACGACGACCGCATCAACTCCATCCCCGATTCTGCCGTCTCCGCCATCGCCGCCAACTTCGCCTACTCCGACTACTGGAGCATCGACTTCAAGATCCTCCGACAACGATTCTTCATCGGCTACAGCAAAGGGACCGCCACGCTCAGCTCCCTTCGTTCCCCTGCTCCGCCTCCAAGACACGTCATCTACGCCCTTCTTCTCCAACAACGTGCTCCGCCCGTTAAGCTTCATCGACAACCACCGGATCACTCCACCAGCAACCTACTGCACCCCCTCCAGGAGCTCGCCCCTACGCCACCGGCGAGGCCCTTGACGCCTCGCCGCCCCTCTCCTGCTCCATCGCGCCACCGGGCATGGCCCGAGGCCCCCACTCACGCGCTACACACATGAGTCTGGGGGAACTTGCACCGACACCCCCGGGCTCTCCCCATTTCGCCAAGAGATCCAGGGGGTCACGCGTTATGCACGTGACCGCCTGGGTTAATTACAAGGAAGTCCCCCCGAAGATCTGCATAGTGCGCACCAGTCCTTCCAACACGTGCCCCTTGTATAATTTGCAGATTTGCCCCTCTTTTTATCGGTAATTATAATTAGGTCCCCCCTGCATTGTCTTTATTTATTTTATTTATTGCACCAGTACCCCTGCATTTTTTCCTTCATTTTAGACCTCTGTTTTCCATCATTTTATTTATCTAAAAATAACATGATGTTCCTCACTTAATTCTCTACATTCAGACATATTGTGAATATTTTTGTGATCGATGGTTAATTATTAATTAATTGTTTTGTGGAAAATTGCAAACTTTGCCCATTTTATGCTCTTCATTTTTTAGTTGATTAACCGTTGCTCTAAAAATTCTCGAAAAATCACATATTATAGAGTTGATTGTGATAGACATTGTGCCCATAAAGATTTGCATTCGCATGCATAATTTGCTCTGTAAAAATCATTTTGCGTATTCCATTATCTAATTTTTAATAGATATTAAACTCCACATTTTCAAGGTTTAGGATTTTTCTGAGACCCATCACCTAGTGATAGATCTCAGATAATTTTATCCCCTGAAAATAAATAGCTTAATATTTATTATAATTAAATATTGCAAATCATTTTTTTTGCATTTAAAAATTCATAAATAAATTCATATTGCATTCAAAAATTCCAAAAAACTTACATTGCATTTATTTCATCATATTTCGCATTGTGGCCAAAGTTCGTATTTTTCGGACATCATTTGAACAAAATTTGCATTTTAGTCCCTAAAATAGGCTGAAATTGCATCTCGCATCCCTTATTTGCATTAAAACTCCAAAAATAAACCGCCTCGAAAATCGTGCACGAATACTAATAGACATAACTCTAGGTTGTTCCTTTTCCTCCTTGTGATCGACCTTGGGACTTGCCTAAGTAAAATAAACATAAAAACCACGTGATTGAAATTGAATAAATATTTGTGGTTATTTCTTGACCGATTCCGATCGCCGCCTACAACAAACGACACATATTATTTGTCACTCACAACGATTAAAAATAACTTCTTAACTCGACGATTTCGGACCCGTCAGATGGCGCCGTTGCCGGGGAGGCAAACAACTTAGTTTTGTGTTTTAACATTTCTTGTTCAGTTTTTCGCATTCGGGTAGTTTGACCCCTGAATTTCTCACTATAAATTCCATTTTATTTCCTGCATTTATTTTTCAGCATTTATTTTGCTTGTTTTATATTTGATTATTTTTCGAGTCACTCTCTTACATTTTCTCTCTTGTTTTTCTTACGAGGTACCCGACGTACGTGGAGCGGTTTTTCAAGAAACCGACGCATCTTCACCGACCTCCGAAGAAGCCGCAATTAATTTAAGATCGAGTCGAGTCGTGAGAGAGCGTAGAGTCTAGGTTTTAAATTTCTGTAAATTTCAATTTCTACTCATTTATAGCGGTGTCCGTTCGGACTTTCGCGTGTGTAAAAAGACTCTGTACTTTTCTGTGGTGTGTCGTGGCCTGTTTCACTCTCCGGTGAGGGTGGGGCCCGACTTGAGTGGCGATTAGGATAGACCTGCACATACGGCTCTCAGAGCATTATATATTTTTGATTGTGCTCGTAGGACTAAGCCGTACTGCACATTAATCGAGACACCCATAGATCGTTCAACTTAGCCAAATTTAACTTAATTCTTCCCCGCTAATAGAACTTTCTGCTTAGGTGTGGTTTTTCATCGGCTTGCATTCATTTAGAATAATTTTTCAATTCTGTCTAGCATCCCACATGGAGTTTGCGAGGATTTACTGAAGTCTTCTAACTGAGCATTCATCATAGTTTTCTGCGTACATCGGCTTTTCCGAATTTCTCCCTCTTGTTTTATCACATAATTCTAAAGGAAATTGGGACTGGACGGTAGACGTGTATTTGTGCTCATCTAAATTCTTCAGTGATCACCTAATTAAAATTGGGATTGCTAAATATAGCCGATCTTAAGAACCCACAAAATCAAGAATTTTTGCGAGAGAACAAACCCGTCATTGTTTGGTTTTCTTGAGCGAGAGAGCGACCCGCACACTAGGATTGAGCCACGCCCTAACTCTTTTCAGACTACTATCTTGAGTTAGTCGTTCTCCAGTGAGGATCTCTCCTGTAGCCGGTAAAGCGGCCCGTGACGTCCTTAACAGATTGAGTTGATCGGGTAGCCGGTAAACGGTCCCCAATTCATAATGGCTGGGAAAGATCTAATTTGGGATAGGCCAGTCTCCTGAGAGCATTGGGTTCCTAACATCTCGCTTTAACCGCTCTCATATATTGCATTATCACCAAATTCTAAAATTGACAAGATAATTGATCGAACCTTCACGGTCTTCATTTTGAGTTGAGTTGGTGAAACAACCCTTGTATTGTGTTTGGTTTGTGTGTAGAAATTAAGAAATCAACGAATACTGCACACTTGTGCCTACATCATAAACCGCAAACCTCTTTTTGACCTCGAGAATGGAAGATTGTGGTAATTCTTGTTCGGACTTCGTGAACCCTTCTCTCACAACCACAAATTCTCCAATCTCAAAAGCCTAGAGAGACTCTTACTCTGGACCTGCTTGGCCTCCGAGAAACCTTTCCCACGAACCCTACTCCTACGATTCCTTCTTCTTTCTGGAGGGAGGACAGACCCACATTATCTCTTGCTCACCAAAACAGATCGAGGAAACCTTTGCATCAATTCTTTCCAATCTATTAACTCGAACCCCTTATATTCTGAAGGTGAATAAGAAGAGATGTTTCCCAAGCCGCCTCCCAGAAAGGAACCAGAAGATGAACATAATGAAGATCCAATGTAGATGATTCTTGCAAGACTGAATGCATCTGAGCAACAAAAGCAGTTACTGAGGGAGCAGCTAGAACAAATGAATGCTGGGGAAGAACTGCCAATGGAAGCCGCATACAACCCTGTACATTACAGAGTGTGGAATTATTTGCAGCCACCACAACCAGAGATCCACTATGAACTGAAGCCACATTTCATAAGTCAATTACGACAATTCCATGGTAATACGACTGAAGAGCCATATGAATTCTTGCGGGACCTGGAGCTGATATGTTCTAATCTGAGGCACCCACAAGTTAGCCAAGACTACATTCGTCTCACTGCCCTACCTTTCACCTTGAAAGGGAAAGCAGACTACTGGATGAAGAACTTGGGGGTGACTGTGACTACTTATGAGAGGTTCAAAAACCTATTTTTGAAGAAATTCTACCCTTTAAGTCGAACCAATCAAATGAGGACCCGCATCACAAGTTTCTCTCAAATGCCCAATGAACTACTCTGTGAGGCTTGGGATAGGTTTAAAGACCTACTACAGCAATGTCCCTGCCATGACCTGGACAACAACATCCTAGTCCAATCACTCTACTCTGGCCTCAATTATGAGACTCAAGGGTTAGTCAGCGCTGCATGCGGAGGGAATTACACATCGCGTGGAGCTGAGACCGTCTGGAGAGTACTGGAGCAGATGGCAGAAACAAGCCGTTCTCAGATTGCCAGCAGAGCATACACCGATTCCCTGAACACCCTTCAAACCAAAGGTGGGAAGCAGACTGTCGCCGAAATAGAAGAGGATCTGATTCCAAACATGCACTTCATAGCTGATAAATTGACGATAGTGGATAAGAGAATGAACGACATCGACAACAGGATCTCCCAATTCCTAAAGTAGATGGAGGAGCTCACTGAGAAGGTGTCCAAGATGGGGATGCCTATTGCACCTACTGTCCCGATCTATCATGTGCATCATGTCCATGAGCAACCAAGAGCAGAACAACAGCAACCGTGGGCTCATGACCAATCCTATGCCCAGCCTTCCCAGCAGCCACCCCCACCGGCCGAGACAGTCAAAGAAGCCCCACCTCTGGCATTCGAAGTAAATGGCATTTGGTACACATAGGACACTACCCAACAGGGTAATACGGGGGATCGTAAGCCTTATCAACGTCCACCCACTTTCTATAATGCCACATTTTCTCCACAACACACTCAGAACACTACATCTTTCCAACAGCCGAAGCAGCAACAACCCTACAATCGCCAGAACCAACCTCAGCAATACCGTCAGCAATCTCAAGCTTCCAGACAGTCAGCTCAATCGTCCAATCCGCTAGACAACTGATCGACATCCAGAGACAAATGCTTGAAGAGTTTCGCCACTTCCGAAATGAGCTGCACGATCTACGTGATGATGTCAATCGCTTGTCCCGTTGGAAGGATGAGCAGACAGCCCCAACCACAACCATTCCCGCCCAAGTTCAAGCTAACCCCAATAGCTTGAACAAATTTCAATCATCTGAACACAATAGCCAGGTATACTATTCAGATTTTTCCACAACTGAACATGAGATCCTTTCGTTTGACAAAATCAATGCCATGTCACTTAGGAGCGGAAGGACCGTGATCGTACCTGACCGGGCAAGGGAATCGGACCATGAAGACTCGGAAGATCAACTGGAGGATGTTTGCCAGGAGGAAGAAGAAGGACGCCTGAAGATCACAGCGCAAGATAAAGGGAAAGCATCTATGGAGTCTGCAGAGGACCTTGAACCTCTAGTTGCTGCAAAAATACCTTTGTCACCTTTTCAGCAACCTGATTTTGATTATTATGATTGTAATAAGAACTCCAAGTCTAATAAAGATGTTCTTATTTATGATTCTTGCTCTCTATCTCCTGTCTCAAATGCTTCCATTCCTTTCCCCCATGCCCTAAAGAAAAGAAAACAAAAGAAAAACATCCAAGATGACCCAGTAATGGAAAAGTTCTGCCAGCAAAACATTACAGTCAAAGTACCCTTTGATCAGTCTGTGGCTAGTAATCCAGCCTTTTAGAAATACTTGAAGGCAAAATGCACTCCCACCAGGACTCGTACAAAGAGAATAAGTCAATTTGTGGAGACTCATATCTTGACAGTTGCCACCACCAAATGTGTCAAAAACCAGCATCTGCCAAGAAAGAAAAGGGATCTAGGCACCCATTATGTGGAGAGTTGCATTGGCGGCATAGCGTTCACACGCACACTTCTCGACAATGGATCTTCCATAAATCTTCTACCCTTAGCCTTATATTATAGATTGGAGTTAGACCCTCTAAAGAAATCATCATCTTTACTCCAATTTGCTGATAAATCCACTAAAAGACCTAAGGGAGAAGTGAAGAATGTCATCATCATTATCGAAGGTACAAAATACAAAGTGGACTTCACTGTCCTTGATATGGAGACCCCAAACCATTGGAAGGAATCGCAAATCATTCTCGGAAGACCATTCTTAAGAACCGCTAAGGCTGTATTCGATTACGGTTCTGGCATGATGAAATTCCATTCTCCAGGCGGAGAAGTAGACTTGGAGATGAAACAAACAAAGTGGCAAAGGCCAGACTCCGAATCCGCCACTGAAGATGCCGAAACATCAGAATGCAATCTCCTCAGAACCACTGGGCTGTGGGACCAACTGCCAGACATACAGATAGAAAGCACATCCTAAGAAGAAGAAATAATACACAATGTAGTTTGCGAGATATCTAGACCCCCATATTATTACACTCTTGATGACACAAAAATCCTCTCGGATTTGTCAGTCCCATCACCTTTGGGACAATCAAGAAATATCGATGACGAGTCGGACGCGGCTTTGGCCGAATTACCATTCTACTTTAGCGATCCGACTCACCTTTCTTAAGAATTGGTATCCAGCATCTCACACAGTGATTCACCGCCAACCGATACTGAACCAGATGCAAAGATCATTCAACCAGATTTAATTGATGATTCAGAATTGCCAGAGCTGAAACCACTACCTCCCACGCTGAAGTATGCATTTCTCTATGGACCCAAAGAAAAATTCCCTGTGATCATTAGCTCATCCTTAACCCTGGACCAGGAATCCAGACTACTCGAAGTCCTTGAGCGAAATCAAAAAGCCATCGGTTGGACTGTGTCGGATCTCGTAGGAATAAACCCCGTCCTCTTCTCGCACCAAATTTATGTTGAGGATAATGCAATGCCTTCTCGTGAATTTCAGAGAAGATTAAACCCCAATCTTTGGGAAGTGGTGAAGAAAGAGACAGAGAAATGGTGCAAAGCAGGATTTATATACCCCATTTCTGAATCCAAGTGGGTGGCCCCCTTCATGTCGTCCTGAAGAAGTCGGGAATCCATATGGTCACCAACGAGGAGGGGGTAGAGATCGCGACCCGAGTACCCACGCTGTGCACGTCTGTGTCGATTACAGACGCCTGAATGCTGCGACCAAGAAAGATTACTTTCCACTACCATTTATTGATCAAATCTTGGAGAGACTTGCAGGGAAAGCATTCTTCTGTTTTCTTGATGGGTACTCCGGCTACAATCAAGTAGCTATCGCTCCCGAGGACCAGGAAAAGACGACGTTCACATGTCCCTTCGGTACCTACGCATTCAAGCACATGCCATTCAAGCTTTGCAATGTCCCAGGCACATTTCAGCGGTGCATGATTGCCGTATTTGCCGAAATGGTTGGTGATTTCCTGGAAGTCTTCATGGATGACTTCTCGGTTCATGGTGATTCATTTGATACATGTTTAGCGCACTTGGACCGAGCCCTCCAGAGATGACGGGAGGTTAATTTGGTACTCTCGTATGTAGTATGAGAAGAGTCACTTTATGGTGACTGAGGGTATCGTGTTGGGGCACGTCATCTCCAAAAAGGGAATTAAGGTTGACCCTGCCAAGGTGGATGTGATCAAGAAACTTGAGCCACCAACCGACGTCAAGTCAGTGAGGTCATTCTTAGGGCATATTGGATTTTATCGAAGGTTTATACCCGATTTTTCAAAGATCGCCCGCCCACTGACTGAGCTCTTAGGAAAAGACACCGAGTTTATTATAAATCACAGATGTCTAGAGGCCTTCGAGCTCCTGAAAAAGAAAATATGTGAATCGCCGATATTACAAGCTCCCGACTGGTCTCTTCCCTTCGAGATCATGACTGATGCATCGGACTTTATTGTCGGAGCGGTACTCGGACAGAGAAGAGATGGAATTCCTTATGCGATTCACTATGCGAGTAAAGTGTTGGATCCTGCACAGAGAAATTATACAGTGACTGAAAAGGAAATGCTCGCGGTTGTTTGGGCCCTTGAAAAATTCAGATCATACATATTGGGCTCCAAGGTGACAATTTTCACAGATCACACGACAATTAGATATCTCATGGATAAGAAGGATGCTAAGGCACGACTTTTGAGATGGATCTTGTTAATCCAGGAGTTTAATTTGGAGATCAAGGATAAACCTAGAATAAAGAATGTTGTTGCTGATCACCTTTCCCGAATCGAGCAAAACGATCATCCTGACATCGGACCAATTAAGGAGACTTTTCTAGACGAATCGGTTTGCGTCATTGATTCAACCCCATGGTATTCCGACATAGTGAACTATCTTGTCTCCAAGAAGGTTTCCCTTTGGTTGGACCAAAAGAATGATTAATCGATTAAAGTTAGATTCAAGAAAATGCCATGGGACGATCCTTTCCTTTTCTATGAAGGACCGAATTGTGTCTGGAGAAGATGTATTCCGCAGGAGGAATATCAGAGTATCCTCACACATTGTCATTCTCTCGAGGTTGGAGGACACCATTCGGGAAAGAGAACCACGCACAAGGTACTCCAATGTGGATTTTACTGGCGGACCTTATTTGAGGATGCTAATGAATTTGTACGGTCATGCCCGATTTGTCAAAGAATGGGAGGGACTGTGGGATATAGAGATGAAATGTCCATGCAACCAATGATTTTCTGTGATGTTTTCGATGCATAGGGGATTGATTTTATGGGTCCCTTTCCCAACAGCAATGGATTTGAGTACATCTTGTTAGCGGTTGACTATTTATCAAGATGAGTAGACGCTATTCCAACCTGAACCGCATATAGCAAAGTCGTCTGTAAGTTTATCAAAGATAATATCATTGCAAGTTTTGGGATACCAAAAGTTTTGATTTCTGATGGAGGTAGCCACTTTGTGAACAGAGAGATGAGATCTTTGGCTAAGGAATACAAATTTGAGCATAGAATAGCCAACCCATATCATCCACAATCTAATGGCATGGCAGAGGTTTCTAATAGAGAGGTGAAGGGTATTCTTCAGAAATTAGTTCGTCCAGATAGGAAGAAATGGTCGAAACTGTTGGACCAAGTTCTATGGGCCTATAGGACAGCTTATAAAACTCCACTCGGTACTTCACCATTTAGGATGATCTATGGCAAGCCATGCCATCTACCTGCAGAATTGATCAACAAATCTGACTGGGCGATCAAAAAGTTAAATTAGAGTTGTCACCGTGGGAAATTATGTCGAGATCTAAATATGAATGAGCTAATTGAAATCCGAAATTGGGCATATGACAACAGTGTGATTTAAAAGGACAAGGTCAAGAGATGGCATGATAGACACATTCGAGACAAGACCTTTGTCCCTGGGCAGAAAGTTTGATTGTTTAATGCTCGATTAAAGATTTTTCATGGGAAACTAAAATCAAAATGGACGGGGCCATACATTGTCATCGATGTGCATACCAATGGAAGTGTAGATATTGCCGAACTCAAAGAGAATGCATAACCTTTCGCAGTAAATGGACAGTTGCTGAAGCCATACATTGAATCACCCAAAGAGCAGACAGTTCAAGTTGAGGCCATCTATTTTACGCAGAACGAAGACATTGAAAATCCATCAGATTAAACCCACCCTCCCTCCCGACCACATCGATCCCCTTGTACAGCTTCTTCCTCCACTTAGGCCAAGGCCTAAGTATAGGGGGGGACCGATGCCATTTGTATATACCATTTCTCTCATCACACTCCTTCTCCCGATCACTCCATTTCCACCCTTCTCCTATACTTAGGCTGACCAGATCTTAAGTATAGGGGGAACCGACACTCACTTGTATATACTCTCCTCATTCACATATCCCGACCGCTTCATTTTTCTTTTTCTTTTTTCCCTTACGCTTAGCCCGAGCTATGTCTTCTTTCCGCTTTTTGTGCTTTGAGGACACAACACTCGCTAAGTATAGGGGGGTCTGTATATATACTTTGTATATATTTTACCCATATCTCGTACTTTTGTGTAAGTCTATTTGTATTTACGGGATGGGGACTAACTTAAAAAAAAACAAACAAAAAAAAGTTTTGCAACTAACACTAACCGTACCCAATTTTTTTTAAAAAAATGGCTTCTTATTTCATTTTTGCATCAAAAATCACAAAAAAATTATTTCTGCATTTCACACACCAGCACATCATCCAACATCACATGCATTTGCATCTGTGAAAAGTCATTGGGTTCTGAACCAAGTTGTAAGCAAAAACCGAGAGTGGTCTGGACTTGACCTAAATCCACCTAATTTTCAGAGGAACTTCACCGAGAAATAGGATTTTAAGAGCTTCAGGTCTTTTGACTTAATTCTTTAAGTTCCACATGACAATGTACATCGTTTGACTCTTAGTGTCTAACCTGGTCTCTTCATTCTGGGTACAACTCTGGAATAGGGAATTAATTTGTACTCTCGCACTATGCACTTAGCTCAACTCAGACGGGATGCTGGAAGACTGTGTGAGTCTCTTTTCTGGTAGAGTGGAAATCTAAAGATCGGAGTACGGGTTGAAATAAAGCTTCGGAAAAGGGATGGACGGCTGGGCACAATTTTTTCTAAGGCCCCAAAAAATGTATGGAACAAAAAGATTCTATATCTGTAGGGGCACAACAAGATCCAAGCAGAATCACCAAAAATTCCAAATACAAAGAAGCATTCCACCAAACAAATATCTGACCAAAAAGGTCCAAGCTTCAAGAAACCTGCAGATCTTGGTGGAGACTCGGCTACACTGGCCTTCTTCACAAGGAGAGGTGACTACATTGGCCACCCTCCAGTTCTTTTCCCCTTATTCTATCTTCTCCCCCATAGCGATTGTGAACACAGCACGACAGACCTTAGAAGGAAATACCTGACTCCCCGAGGATGAGTTACTGGAGAGGAGAGAGCATGGTAGTCCGGCATTCTGGATGGGAAGAGCTAAAAACCTTCACACACATGAGTCGGTTATTCAATGTTCATAGGGTATACTTTGGGAAGAGGATTGATCTAAGATGACTTCTAAGCCGAAACTGTGACAATGATGTGTAGAACTTGAGGGCTGTTGATTTTAAAATTCTAAGTCTCACAGAAGTTCCGCCACACTATTAATCCAAAGGTCGAGTTCAGTTTCATTTTCACCTTTAGCTCATGGTCTTGGTATGGAACCCAATCTCATTTCACTTCATGGCATTTCTTTTTGATGCTCAGATACGAGCATGGTTTAAGTATAGGGGATGATGAATCTCGGATTCATCACTCTAAATTCTCATTAATTAAGCTCCATTCCCTTAAAATCATCGGCATATATGCATTTATTCTGCATAATTAGCATTCATGCATGTTTTCATAAGAATGGCATTTTATCCATCATTTTTGCACAAAATAAGAAGCCAAAAATACAAGCCAAAGTTGACCTGTAATTAGCCTAACTCCCCCTATTTTTATCTCCTTCATGCCAACTCCAAATAATACAAAACTACCTCCACTGTGTACATATCACTAGCAAGAATAAATGAAAAATACAAAAAAATCACTAATCCAAGTAAGTGCACCAAAAATCCAAACCGTAGTTTCAGGATTTTCGGACTAAAAGCCTCATATCTTCCCCATCCAGTGTCTGATTTAATCCTACTCACTTTTGAACTAATGTACATTCAATTAACTTCAAAACAAGACCAAGTTCAAGTGAATCGGAGCTCATCTATGTGAAAGTTGGGTTTTGGGCCTCTATTGTACATTGTATATTTTAGCGATTTTTGACCTGTATTTTATGTACATACTTTCTTAATTATTAAAAATCCAAAAAAATTAGATTTAGATGTCTTTTATTTATCTTTGATTTCTCCATATTTTTTCCGGATTTTTTATCTTGTTTAAAAATGAAAAAAAATAGAAAATTCAAAAATCAAGGTATTCTATGTACATGGGATACCCCAAAAATTCACTTTTTACATTTGATTTGGCTTTGATGTCTTCATGAAAGTTGTAGATCTCGTCGAGACGAACATTTTTCGTGAAGGAACTTTTTCGATCCGAGGTCTTTTACTATTTCCTTTTGATTTTATAAAGTATTTAATTGGCGAATTTTCTGGTGCTAGCCCGTGGCCGCTCCAGAGGCCGCCACGTGTCAGAGTTTTTTGGGCGTTTTTTATATTCGTTTTTATAAAAAAATTAAAGCCCACGCACGTGTGTCACACGTGCCTCCCAGGCACGTGCTCCGTACGTGCCCCATCTCCTCTCATGCCCCCCGCCACGTGGCTCGATCTCGGTCGTTCGATCTTGGCCGATCGAACGGCCGCTGACCTTCGTCTTCTCCCAGTTCCTTCCCGATTCCTCCACTGCAGACCTTGCAACGGCCGCCGCCCCTCCTCCGTTATCCTCGCAACCGACTGCCTCCTTGACCTCGTCGCCTCCGCCAACCACCCCCGCTCATCTCGCCAACCCCCCTACCGGCTGCCCTCACCCTCTCTCCTATATAAAGAGCTCCGCCGCACCCAACTCCCCTCATCAGCCGATTACCCCTTGGTATACCTCGCGACGCTGACAGCGCCGGCGAGCCGCCATTGCGGCGATATCCGAAGCGGCCGACGCTTCGTTGCAGTGCCACCACCCTCGGCCTTCTGCTTCTGCTCCGGTCCTTGACCGTGGAGCCAACGACGACCGCATCAACTCCATCCCTGATTCTACCGTCTCCGCCATCGCCGCCAACTTCGCCTACTCCGACCACTGGAGCATCGACTTCAAGCTCCTCCGACAATGATTCTTCATCGGCTACAGCAATGGGACCGCTACGCTCAGCTCCCTTCGTTCCCCTGCTCCACCTCCAAGCCACATCATCTATGCCCTTCTTCTCTGACAACGTGCTCCGCCTGTTAAGCTTCATCGGCGACCACCAGAGCACTCCGCAAGCAACCTACTGCGCCCTCTCCAGGAGCTCGCCCCTACACCACCGGCGAGGCCCTCGACGCCTCGCCCCCCTCTCCCGCTCCATCGCGCCACCGGGCAAGGCCCGAGGCCCCCACTCACGCGCTACGCACGTGAGTCTGGTGGAACTTGCACCGACACCCCCGGGCTCTCCCCATTTCGCCAAGAGATCCAGGGGGTCATGCGCTATGCACGTGACCGCCTGGGTTAATTACAAGGAAGCCCCCCGAAGATCTGTATAGTGCGCACTAGTCCTTCCAATCCAAGGGCACGTGCACAGCACATGCCCCTTGTATAATTTGCAGATTCGCCCCTCTTTTTATCGGTAATTTTAATTAGGTCCCCCCTGCATTGTCTTTATTTATTTTATTTATTGCACTAGTACCCCTGCATTTTTCCTTCATTTTAGACCTCTGTTTTCCATCATTTTATTTATCTAAAAATAGCATGATGTTCCTCACTTAATTCTCTACATCTAGATATATTGTGAATATTTTTGTGATTGATGGTTAATTATTAATTAATTGTTTTGTGAAAAATTGCAAACTTTGCCCGATTTATGCTCTTCAATTTTTATTTGATTAACCGTTGCTCTAAAAGTTCTCGAAAAATCATATTTTGTAGAGTTAATTGTGATAGACATTGTGCCCAAAACAATTTGCATTTGCATGCATAATTTGCTCTGTAAAAATCATTTTGCATATTCCAATATCTAATTTTTAATAAGTATTAAACTCCACATTTTCAAGGTTTACGATTTTTCTGAGACCCATCACCTAGTGATAGATTTTAGATAATTTTATCCCCTAAAAATAAGTAAGTTTAATATTTATTATAATTAAATATTGAAAATCATTTTATTTGAATTAAAAATTCATAAAAAATTCATATTGCATTCAAAAATTCCAAAAAAAATTACATTGCATTTATTTCATCATATTTCGCATTGTGGCCAAAGTTTGTATTTTTCGGACATCATTTGAACGAAATTTGCATTTTAGTCCTTAAAATAGGCCGAAATTGCATCTCGCATCCCTTATTTGCACTAAAAATTCCAAAAATAAACCGCCTCGAAAACCGTGCATGAATACTGATAGACATAACTCTAGATTGTTCCTTTGCCTCCTTGTGATCAACCTTGGGACTTGCTCAAGTAAAATAAACATAAAAACCACGTGATTGAAATTGAATAAATATTTGTGGTTATTTTTTGACCGATTTCGATTGCCGCCTACAATGAACGACACATATTATTTGTCACTCACAATGATTAAGAACAACTTCTTAACTTGGCGATATCGGACCCGTCAATCCTCCACTACATACTTTTATTTGGGATCATCCCAATCCAATGGCAGTTAGTATTCACCTACCTCAAAATATTGTGCCCACCAATTGTACTTCTACTACCATAGAGTTCTAATGAGGAACAACCATCTCTCACTTTATCTCCTATGACAAAAATTCACATGGTCATGCCATATTCATTAGCGCATTTCCGCCACCAACGTGCTCCATGTGACCAATTCCTTATCGTGCCTTCATCTTCTGTATCAGATATATCGATGTTGCCCCAAGAAGCTCTGCCTTCCCCTCATTCATCATATCTACTAACCCGAGCCCTAACAACACATCCCCCTTTGTTGCTCAAGTTCCCTAGACACCATCCATGGTTCAAATGTGGTTTCCCCCACTTCGACAACCCACTGCTTCCTAGATCTACTAATATCCACATTCGCTACTCGCAATAAGGTTCAACCACCATTGTCCTCCATAGGTTCCCTAAGCACATGCCCTTGATAAGAAGATCAATCCACAATCCTTTTCTAGGGAGATGGGAGACCAGAGGCAACAACAAGGTCAGGGGTGAGTGGAGGGGTTTGTACTAGGGAGGAGGAGAATCATGGAGATGGGAGGTCAGGGCACTGGCAAGGCCAGGGTTCAGGGGAGCATAATCGGGAGGAGGAGGAGGAAGGGGGAGATGGGAGGTCACGTGTGGTGGTGACGTCCACTGAGAGAGATGTACTGGGGAGGAGGAATGTGGAGTGAGGTTGAGGGTTGTTTAAAAATACGAAAAATAATAATCGTAAATGATTCAACTATTTAACTCAAAGGTATGATTAGGTTAATGCATTAAACTAATAAAGGGGTCTATATATGAATGCATCACTATTAGGGTTCTATAAGTAATTTAGAATTATAGAGGGCTCAATGCGTAATTATGCAAGTATAGACATTTATGGATGTAAAAATCACTTTTAGAAGTGTAACAAACAGTGATTTGATCTTATTTTTGTCTCAAATATAAGTTTTCGTAAGCTTATGTGTCCCTCTATCAACCATAAACCATAAAGTTAAGAGTTTATTACCTTTTTTGTTACTTTTCAAAAATCAGGCATATAATTCAAAATCTCCATATAGTTGGGTCCTTTTTTGTAATTTACCATGGGATTTCATGGTAATAAAAGTAAATCCATCAAGTACAAGCATAGTAATCACATGGACTCTTTGGATTTGGAATTTCCAATACCTTCACTCAAAAGATCGTGTTATTTTTGAAGCTTATAACTTTTTATACCGTTTAAAGTACATAATCATAACTAAAAATTTCATTGTTAGTTATTTAACATGAAGATAAGTTAAATTAATTTCATGACATGATTTTCTATTAGATTAAATGAAAAGGTAACTTACCATTATTTTTCAATGCATGATTTTTTATTGGATTAAATGAAAGGGTAATATGAGTTGTTGCCATTATTTTTCAATCCATAAAGTTAGATTCAAGAAACATATATTATACATGGAAAGTGTGGGATAATACTTTTTCTAATCATTTGGGAGCATCACTAAGAAACTAAAATGGAATTATAAACTTCGATTCAACTATATAAAATAGGTATTCATAAGATGATATAATATTAATCCAATAATTTTCGTGATTGTTTGAAGAGAATATGGGAAACACAACTCATCTTGATTGATTATTCCATGGGGAACTTTATTTTTTTACTTTATATGATAACTATTGGGAATAAGGTATTAGGTTGCAATTCAAGCATGTGAAATATTTTGAAGGAGTTTAAATTTTTCTTCAACAATAATTTTATATTTAAGCGGAATCAGAAATAACACTATAAAGCTTGTTTCATTTTCATTCCTTTTTATGTTCTATTGCATGCTAAGCATACCCTCAATGGTTAAAAAGTGATTCCAGTGGCTCTTTTCCACACTCCTGCATATCTTTTTTAACATGTACGTTGTGTTTTTTATTACATCAGATAAAAGGAGAGTTATGAACCCCCATGATAAATCTTCATTTCATCACCATTATTCTTTCATTTTAACCTTAAATCCATAGCTAAATGCATATATATATATCATTAATTTTCCAAAATATTATAAATTGTACAAACATATTGTATAAAATACTTCATAATTAATGTATTTAAATCCAAAATAAAAGAATAAAGGAAGAAACGAAAAGGAAATGACAGGTATTGAATGACCCTAAACCCCAAGATCCAGTCATCATGGCTTGGTCGACAAGGAATAAAGTAAGGGGAGATAGGGAAGAAGAATTGTACAGACAATAGATCAAAATCCTAATTTTTAATTCATCAATAATTGATTTTTGGGCCCTATTTTATTTTATCATTTTTACACCTCAAATAAAAAATCCTCAATACGAATATTATAGATAAAAATACAATGAAAATACAAAATTGATTCACAGAAAATTATGCACAGTGTGACCGGGACATACAAAACAAAAGCCAAAATAAAAACTTTGCATACATGTATCTTCTCCATATTGTATCAAACAACAACAACAAAGCCTTTTCCCACAATTAAGTAGGGTCGGCTACATGGATTCTTCGCCTCCATTCAGATCTATCTCGAGTCATTCCCGGGCTTATATCAACAAAACTAAGATCCCTTCATATGGTCTCTTTCCAACACTTCTTGGGTCGTCCTCGCCCTCTCTTAGCCTGCTCAGCATCCCAACACTCGCATCTCCTAACTGGTGCATCAACTTATCTTCTTTGCAAATGTCCAAACCATCTTAAGCTATTTTCTCGCATCTTATCCTCGATCGGAGCTACACCAACTATCTTTTTGATTACATCATTCCAAATCTTATCTTTACGTGTGTGTCCACACATCCACCTTAACTCCGAATCCGATCTTTTTAAAAAAATACTATTTAAGAAGTTGCCTCATGACAGTCGGATCTTTTCTCCATATTGTATCAAAATTAATAAAATTCACTTAATTCTATATAACTTTTAATAAGCTATTTAATGAAGGTCATTTCATTCAATTTGGAGTTAAGATGCAAAAATTAGGTTTTAGGCCCTTATTGTGCAATATACATGTATATTTTATTCAATATATTTATCTTTTATATTTTTCAAATTATTTTATTTTTAGTAATTTATATATATTATTTCAAACAATTGTACATAATTAAAATAAAATGAAACATCAAAATAAAATAAAATAATGTATTCTAATACATAGGTAAAGTATACCTATATAGACCTATAATATATATGTACAGAATTAATTAAGTACACAATAAAGTCAGAAAAATACAATAAAAATACTTAAATGTGTATTTAAATAAATTAACAATATACAAAATACATGTATAAAAAATAAAAAATATAATACAAAATAGAAATAAATTTATCAAAATATAAGTATTTATACATATATTTTACATGTAAATATTAACTTATAACAAAAAGCCTCGAATATATAAATAAAAATAGGAATAAAATACTATAGAAAATTACAAATATTCTTCATGTTCTCACCAAAAGTGAATAAGGCTATTTTGTTATTTTTTATTGAATTAATAAATCATTTCTACCTTGAATTAATCTGGTTGGTCCACGTGAACTGAACAAGATCTTTCCTGCATTGACCTTGGGTCAAGTAACCCCCTTCTCTCTTCCTCGAGTGCCAAAATGTCAAACCTAGCTTTCCTTCCAAATTTTCTGCCCGAGCTCATGATGATCTGCTTAGCGTGCTGCATGATTGATGGAGACTGAACCTCCATGATTCACACCAAGCCTTGAGATCCCACCGATCTTCCTTGATCTGATCAGTACCTTCATTGAAAACCTCTCCTTCATTCAGCCTATAAATGGACCTCCCCGGCCCTGCCTCTAAGTTTGATCACTCTTCATCGAGTCTTAGCCCATCAGGTCATCCATATTTCTTCTCTTGGTGACAAAAAGCGAACGAGTGGATATACATCGAGGAGGAGTCGAGGAGGAGTTGATCCACCCATCACCGGAGGAGGTCTCCAGCTAGTTTAGCCTCCTTGGTACCTAGGCCAAGTTGAGGCCATATCTTCATGTTCCTAACTAAATTTAGAGCTTAAATTTTCGGTTCTTTCATTTAATTTCCCTTTAAATCACATATTTATGCCCAATTTAGAAAACCCCCAAATTGCTTGGAGCTTGATCTCCAGGCCAAATCATTGTGAATCGATCATTGTTCTGCCCCCATCTCATCCCACTTTAGTACCTGTTGTGTTCGCCACAAGTTCCCCACTTGATCACCCCAGATCCATCATGGATTTGGGAGTCGAGGATCCATCTATCGCCCCTCGTCGGAACCTGCATATCATTCTATCCCATGCCCCCTTTTGCTTCTTCTGATGACTAAGTACATAGTCCTCAAGTATAGGATCATTTTGGTGCAGAACTAGATGCTTGAAAACTATTAGGACTGAGAATTGACCAAGGATAGTCTCTAGGTCACCTAGAGAATGGAATCGCCCCAGATCGTGCTTGAAGCCGCTCCATGCTCATCGGAGCAGTCCTGCACATGTAGAAGGACATCAGGAACACATAGCCGCCATCAGAGCTTGAATACACTGCCGGAGGCCAAGGAACAAGTAGATGGAAGCCAACTGTTGTCGGACTTCTTACAAAAACCTCGAGAGTTGTTAGATCTGATGGAGGCCAGATCTAGTCTCCAACATCCATTTTGCGTGAAGCGATGCAGGACCAGAAATGAGCGATTCGATCATAAACGTTTAAGTGGTAAAAATTTCAAACAGACCCTCCATCCTTTTTTGTATTTTATAAAAAGTGTTGTAAATATTTAATTAAATTTAAAACTTTATAGATAATTTTCATGTATCCCCTAGGATTTTTTAATATTGCTCTTTAGTTTAGTGCTAGGTCACCTCATGTGGGCCCCCATGTAAGTGGACATTTGCAAGAAACCCCTTCTGGTTTTATTTTGTATTTAGCCCTTAAAAATCAAGTTGCAGTTCAAAAACTTTTGATATTTTGCATGTGATCACTTGGAAATTATTGTATTTGCAAATATGCCCCTACTAGCTTGATTTATTGTTATTTTTGCATTTTTATTTATTAAAGATAGTTCCTGTGCTCTAAAAAAATTGTAAAATAGATGTAGGTGCTTGATTGATTGTTGTTCACAATATATATTTCATCTACCATTTTGCATGCATTTGCTATTTATTAAAAATCAAAAAAGCAATTTTATTCCTTTTTTGCCCTAAAAATAAAAAATATAAACCTTTTCTAAAAATTCTAAAAAATCCCTACTATTTATAAGCCTATTTTAGCACTTTAGACAAAAAATCACAAAAAAATATCAAAAGAAACTCTAAAAATTTGTAAGTCCTTGCTAACCTAAAAAACATAAAATATTTTATAAAAATCCAAAAAAGTAGTTTTATGGCTTATATTTTTATATATATCATTTACTATGTATTAAAATTGGTTTTGAGAAATTTTGAACCCTTTTGATATTTTTAATTCTCAAATCAATTCAGTCTAATTAAAAGTCCATGTTTTGTACCTTTTCTAATTTGAAAAAATAAAAAATAACAAAAATCCCTAAAAAATCATAAAATAGAAGCATATTTTATAAACACAAAAACATTTGATTTTGAATTTTTGACTATATATTTATCTATATTTATAAGTATAATACCCTATATAGCCTATATATATCTATGTATTATTATATATAGTTTATGTTATTATTAATTATTATAAATACCCTAGATATATTTAAATCCTTTAAAAAATAAAAAGGATCGTTCTTTTGGATATTTTATGATTTTTAATATTTATTATATATATACTGTTATATATTACCCATATTATATATATCACTGTATATTCTTATATATATGTGTGTGTATACTCTTATATGTATTTATTATATATTAAAAAGAGAAATTAAAAATTAGAAAAATAAAATTTTAAAAAATATCTATAATTAAAAAAAGAATCTAAAAACCCACAAAAACACTGAGTACATATTATGCATACATATACATATACATATACACACTTATATTATTTATTTATAAATAATATTCCTGTTAGGTCCCTTGTTGACTGTGTTCGACACCCTACCATACTTGTCCATTATACACATATATTATAGGGTTTATAATAAATTTTGATCCACTTGCTTTGATTGCTTGATTCTTTTAGTTGGGGTTGATTGTTGTTTTGATTCACTGAGCTCTGCGTTGGTCACCCCAACGACTATGGTCCCGCCTTATGTGGACCACACGACTACTTCGCTTTACTCTTTGGGTTAAACAAGTGGCATCGTTGCCAGGGAGCAACGGATAGCGTAGCATTCTTATATATTTATGTATATTATTTCTCTTTTATTTCTACCTTTTATTTTTTATAATTATTTACCTATTTGTAACCCATATTTCTTTATTTAACTTTCTTGCTAGGGACCACATTGAGAAGGCTACTTCTTAGGAGGTGGACACACTCGAATCGTGAGAAGATTGACTCATTCTTTCTTTGAGTCAATTGGAGAGAGCGAAAGAAGGAGGTAGAGAGAGAGAAGGAGAAGAAGCAGACTTCAACATAGTTTTTTATTTTATTTTGTGAGAGAGTCATTTTCATTTCATTTTTTGTATAATTAATTGTAATAATTTGGACTTTGGATAGTTCTACTTCACGAGGTCCATTTCCCGGGTGTTTGTTCACCTAGGGTCCTCGTTAGGTTTTTCGTGTTCTCCTTGCCCTTCTTTTATTTTGTTTCACAAAGTTTGAGTTTTCCGCCTTTCTTTTTCGTTGTTTTAATTGATTGAGACCCTAGATTTAGGATTGCTTGCATTGGTAAATTAGGTCCACATCTAAATAGATTCATGTGCCTATAGTGATATACGCTTGGATCTAGTCAAATTTTAATTGCTAATTGCTCGACTTTGGAACAACGAGCAGTGAGAGACTCCACATAGTGCTTGTAGAACTAATGTGGCAGACACTGAGAGTCTCCAAGATCGGATACTTAGGACCCATTTTTGAGTAATTAGTATTTTGATTCTTCAAGCTAATAGCAATTCATGTTTACAGTGCTTTTTTGCTTTGCATACAACACACACACTGTAAATATTTCAATACTATTTTGCATCATGAATGGGCAATGCTGGGAAGCACTGTGAGTCTTCTTACATTGCATGCATCATTTCACACGAGAATGAGATTTCCACTCTAGTATCTACTTGCATTATTTTTTCGCTATCTCCCTATGTTTTTGTACACTTAGGACTCAGAGAAAAAACAAAAAATCATTAGGCGTATTTTATTTGAAAAATACACAAAAAAGGTTAAAACCAAAAAATTAAATAATGGATCTGTTAATGAAACTTCAGTCTTAATTAAAATATATAATGGACATCATTGTTTATGTTAATAAAGCCCTCATATCTATTAGGTATCGTTCAGACTAAGTAAGGCACGACCCCAAAGGATTAGATCCCAAAACCTGATCTATGAAAGCCTTGATTATCACCTGGGATGTCGAAGTGTTGATGTTTCTATCATATGTGGGTGAATAGGGCCTTGTAGACGACGATGTTCCTACCTTGTGTGGAGCATCCTACTTGGTCTGAAGTATTGAGAATAGGCCATGCCTTCACGAGGGCTGTCTGTCTCATTATCTTGTGGTCGAGTACCTGGCTTGTGAGGGAAGTAATTGTTTCACTTATTGTCTTCCTTTCTCTATTCTTTGGTTGAGTAGCCCCCCAGGCACGAGATCAAGGACCTCAAAGTGCACAGATCACATGTTACAAAGGAGGTGGAAAAAGTACATAGTACTTTCCCGGAAGTATACACGCTCCTATAGGGATAGCCCTCATAAGGACTTGTTAAAAGGCTCATAAGGACTTACTAAAATATTTTCCTGCAAAATAAAAATAAAATTGGAAATATAAAAATAGCCTAACTCTTACGGCTTCACTTGTATTGAATTGGTGAACCCAAACTTGTATGGTATTTGTTTGATTTAGATTAAAGTCCAAGATCAAGTCCCGCAAAATTATGCAAAATTTTGCCTTTCATTTTATCTTCTTTTATTCTCATTTGACCCTCGCTCACTTTAAGCTATTCTATTGTTTTGCACTCAATTTAATTTCTTGTTTATCTCCTATCATTTATCCATTCTCAATTTTCTCTTTAACCCTCGAGATGGCGACTCATGGATGACTTGGTAGGGACTGATGAACCGGTGATTCATCACTCTAATTAGCTGAAAATAGAGCCTCATCCCGAGATGAAGGATACGGAAAAATCCTCAAGCGCATCACGGAAGCGTGAGGATCGCATCGTATGCGATCGGGAGCGACTAGTCGCACTAGTTGCTCGATGCAACAGAAATTAAAATTTTCTATGTGACGAAAGCACATGATCCAAGAAAACTTCTCGGATCGTTTCATCTAAACCACAAACAAGTAATAGGATTACCTATTGAAGCATGGTTGCGATCGAGTCTATAAACAAAAAGACCTCCTGTCTCAAGTCCGATCCGATGGAGGAGACGCTTGCGAGCGCGTGGATGAGACGCATGCTTCTCGCAATCCATGTTGATGATCCAAGCCATGGATCTCTTGATCTTGACAAACGAGATACAACTTCTTCTTCACGAGTAAGGCACGCTGAAGTATACGGAGATCCACAAGCAAACGATCGGACAGCATAACGACGACTCTGCAGCGATGGAGGATCTCTCTAGGGCATCCATGGTGGACGACCACATGAGAGAAAGAGAGAGTGGGCGTGTAGAGAGAAGAGAGAGAGAGAGAGAGAGAGAGAGAGAGAGCATTTCTTAATCATGTCTAATATGAAGAGCAATGGATGCCTCTTCTTATATAGGGTTTTGGGAGTCCATGGATCCCAATCCATGGACAACACACAATCAATGGTTGAGATTGATTTGTGTTTCTTTCAATGGCTATGATCTTGATGTAAAATCACACCAATAAATTTAATTTAATATATATCGATAAATCAATATATTTAAATTCAAATTAAATCAATTAATTATCCTTGGAGATAATGAGGAGATAAACCATATCCTCTAAAAAAGGGGGGACGGCTACAAGATCTCACGAGATCTCATTATCTCATGAGATCTCATTTTCTCATGAGATACCATTATCTCATGATATCTCCTGGATTTACAACAACAATTGTAGTAAATTATTTCACAAAAATAATTCATAATTATCTTGTGAAATATTACAATCATACCATTGGAAAAATGTGAATCACATTCACATTCCAAAAATAAAATGTAATTATATTTTAATTAATCATCCAATGTGAATCTAATTCACATCAATAATTAATTAACAAATATAAATCACAATATGCTCTCTCTATATATATTATCAACCGCATTTAAAATATATAAGATTAATATGGATAGTGCTATCCATATTATTCATATCCATGATAATTAAATCACATTTAATCATCTTGGATCTCTTTTTTTATGTGCCCAAATAACATGAATCACATTCACATTATTCACATCTTTTGATAATTAAATCACATTTAATTATCTCAGACAACTCTCCTTATAATATGAATCAAATTCATATTATCCATGATAATTAAATCACATTTAATTATCAATTTTCTCAATGCTCGGATATACATATCAAAAATGAAATTATCCATGAACTCTTTCAAGGATAATGCGCTTTCTCCGCAGATACTTGGAGATAAGGACATGGCGATTGTATTGTTCAACGTATAGTGACATGGATGTTGAGATCACATCTCAAATCCAGATCTCGGACCTCTTCTAGATGCTTGATTAAATCAAGACTGCAAATCTAATCTTCTCACTACATCTGAATCACATTCAGATCAATGTCCAAAATTTGGACCAAGATCATATTACTTCTTAACTGAAAGGAGTCACTAAAATCCAGACCCGTTTCATCATTCCCTAGGAATGGAAGCGTCATAGTTATACAATCATTTATGATCACATCCCTCAGGTATTCCCAACACCTGTACATCCTGCATACTGGAAGACTTAGAATAAACCCGAAGTATTAGATCAACTTTATACTGTCTACTTCAGGGTTTTATCAGTACCTTTCTCATTTGATCATTGGGAGTTGGTATTGATCATATACTTTCCAAAAGCATATATCATACCTAGGTCTTGATCATATACTTTCCAAAAGTATATATCAAACCTACAAATTTAGTCAAGCTTCCGAAGCGAGATGACCGTGCACGGAATTTGATTCTTCCCAATATCTCATGAGTGAGCTCATGTCTTCCGATTCAGTAGTGAACCTGTATGATCCCTTTCAGAGATCGTATTACTCATATGCCTTATATGCACACCAGCGCGTCGGTGTATAGACCTTGTTAGGTCATCAACCTATTGGTCTGCCAAATGTACATACTCAGGCATATAGTAACACATCTGTCTCCTGTCAGAGGATGCGTGCGTGTATCGTGACAATATACGATATAGGACTTCGGTTATCTCGATCTCATTAAGTCAACTCTTTGACCTAACTAATCTGACACCTATGAATCTCTATTCCCATGCAGAGGACCTACATCAAGAGGTCGGTCAGATATCAGCCTATGGGAGAACTCCAGCTGAGTGACAGCTGCTCGGAGCACCGCTCGACGCTTGGTATGGTGTAGCAGAGCCGACACTCAACCTTTGTGGCCGGACCTCCGCCGCGAGTAGCCTCCTCCGCCTTCCGCATTGAGGTTGAGGCCATCACCCTGACGATCACCTTCTCCTGTAGCTCAGGAGCAATCCCAGACCTTCAGGTACCCTTTATCTCCTTCGCCTTTTCCGTTTTGATTCAATCCTTCTGTTCATCACCGTCGCGTGTTCACCTTCTCCGACCAGCCGGTCGGAGCCTCGTTTTCCACATCCAACCGCTTCGATAGACCCACATGCTCGCCCCCATCTAGCTCCTAAATCTAATCACCCTTATCCTCGACCATCAGGTCGAGATTAGGGCCTAGATCTCCCCTACCACCTTTGCCGGAGATCGATCATCGCCCCCCTCCACTTCTTTGATTTCTACTCCAATAACTCGGACTAGAGCACTGCCCCGAGTCCCAGCTTTCCCTTACAGGTATTTGCGTGCACCAGGACCCCCTATTTCACCATCTGAGGTTCGCTGGAGAAGCTCCAGGCCTACATCTTCGCCACGCTCATCTGGTTGGTGGCTTCCCCATCGGGCCCGCTCAGTCGACGTGGAGGCTTGCCATGACCACTCCCGTGCTTCCCGATCAACCATCGGTGCGGAGGATCATCTCCTTGGCTCCAGTGAAGTTAGCTCGATGCTGTTCGCCCAGGCATCTTTGGCGCCGTCAGATCAACCCAACTCCTCCAGATTGCATCTGGACCACCGACACAGCAGACTTTTCAGACTGTTGGATGTCAGCTCTGGCAAATCTGCACCCCATGTTCCCGACCAGTTTTGAGGCGTCAGATCTGACACCTGCAGCGGATCAGAGCCGCATGTTCGCGCCCTCACCAGCGGCCGCCACGTGTCCCCACGTGCCTCTCACATGCTGTAAGGGTATATTGCACTTTTCCCCTCGTACTTTCTATACTTTATGTTTTAGTTTGTGAAATAAAGTTGTAGTTTGAACTAATTGCACTTTAGTTCCTAAGGTTTCTCGTATTTGCATTTTAATCCTTCCTGTCTTAAGACACGTACTTGGTCACGTGCACTGTGGTGTTTTTGCTTGTTTGGCCCTTGACATTTTTATGCTAATGTTTGAAGGAAACTTGTTCTGAATTTGCAATTATGCCCCTGTGAACACTGTATTGCGCATGTGCTTGATTTTTGTGGAAATTTTATAGAGACACCCCTGGACTTTTTGTGCGTGTTATGATTTAGTTCTGAAACTTAAACTATTTGCATTTAGGTCCCTAAAACCTGTGTTCTTGGTTTTTTATTAAGTAAATACCAAATCTACTCCAAAAATTCCCCAAAAATTATTAGTAGCTCCTGCTACTATGTCATATTTTTGGTAATTTTTGTGACACAATTTGCTTTTATTTGCTATTTTCTAAAAATAAAAAACCTAAAAAGAGTGTCTATCTAATTTAGAAAATCCATAAAAAATATAGAAATACCCCTAAAAATTCTACAAAAATTCCTATTTGCTTGTTTTACTTTGTTTTGAATTTTTATAGCATTTTTATTTCATTATCTTTAATAAAACCCTTAAAAATCACAAAAGATTAAAAACCTTATAAAAATTGTTAAAAATTCTATAAAAAAATCAAAAAAATGTGTTTTCAATTTCTGTAGTTAGTTATTTTTATCTATTTTGACATAAAATTACAATCAAGATATTTCAGGCCCTTTAGGTATTTTAAAGTTGCGTTTTCATCCAGGCTATACATTGTTTTGATTTTTGTGCTTTCTTTCATTTTTAGAAAAATATATAAACATCTAAAAAAATTCCATAAAATACCAAAAACACTTGCATACTTTAAAAATATAAAAATATTTTTATCTTGAATTTTATGAGCCTTTTTAGCCTTAATAAAAATTATTGTAGTGTGATTTCTTTTATTTTCTTATTCATTTTCTTATTAGAAAATATTTTTTTTGCAAATTAAAAACCACCAAAAATATGCCTTTTCTTCCTTGATTTCTTGACTACTTTGTAGGCTTAGCCAGTGCTCCTTGTGTTCTATCCTGGTGGCTATACCCGTTTAAATAAATAGCGCGACCGCTTCTCTTGATTTTCGTGCTTGATAGTTTTTACACGTGGTCTTAGTTTTCTTGTTGAGTCCCGCTTCGTCGATCGGGGTCGTAACGACCTTGATTGATTTTTGACACTTAACCCTGGTCGGAGCGCTCACCAGCACCCACCACGATTTTCTCACATCATTGGTTTTTTCGTGGCTTTTAACGAGGCTAGGTGCTTGTTTAGGAGTTTTTCATTTTTTTCTCTGCTTGCACCTTCGTAGTTAGTTCTAGTACTCACAACCTAGGTGCATGCTTATCTAGGATAAATACAAGATATAAAAAATCCGTTAGACGTGTTTGAAAAAATTCAAAGAGAGAGAGAGAGAGAGAGAACAAAAAATAAAATCGGGACTACTTAAATATCTGATATAAAAATCATGACTGCTTAAGGATCATTTGATTTGGGAGAGCAACCCCCACACATGGATTGCATGTACACTTCCATACATTGTGAGTGAGGGATGACACTTAAGGTTAGAACCAAAGTTCAAGTTTCTCTCGAAATACTCCTTAGTCCATACACCCTTCAGTGGGTACTCTCAGGTAGCCGGCAACGGTCCGAGTTTACTTAGTAAAGTGGGAGGTTTAGAGAATGCTACGTAAGGCTCGATCCTCAACTAACACGGGTAGCCAGAAATGGTCCGTACTTACTCCCATACAGACTAAGGAATAAGTGGTTTTCTGTAAAGATCAGGACAATGTTTCGGTGAAATTTTGGGCACCTATGAGCTCACGATAATTTGTGATAATACTTGTCTGCTAATATAACCCTAAAATCAGCAAGATAAAAGATCGAACTTTTACGATCATCACCGGGTTGTATTGGTGAATCTAGGGTTGTTTTGTTTTTGCTTGAGAGGTGTGCATTACCGCATTTTATATGCCTTTGCTCTCAATCTCTTGATTTTGACATCATGCTCTCCTGATTATCCTCTTGACATCGAAGATGACGACTCGATGGTTTTTCCGCTCAGACTCCGTAAGATCTCGATGATCCACCGTCCGTCGTACTTCTTCACAGACTCGGAATGACCATCTTCCTATGCCAGTCCCATCTAATCTTGAGGAGAGTCAGACCTAGACTCCCTCACCTCCCAGCCCGTCTTTTGAGGTAGAATCCCACCTCAAATCGTCATATCTTTATCATGCACCATTTTCACCGAGTTCTTACGAGAATTTTTCCTTCCCAGAAGATTCAAAGGATATGGCTCATGGGAAGGGACCAGTCGAGGACCGATTAGCGGAGGACTGACAGACTAGAGAGCAACACACTGATGGAAGACCAGATCTAGCCATAGATATCAAAATAGGGATTCCAGACATGTTACAACAGATGAATTTATAGATCCGAGATCAGTTTAGAGTCCATAACGAGCTGCGAGCTGAGATCGCTGCACTGAGAGCAGGAGTCGGGAATCCACCACTACCTACCATGGTTCCCACAACACTTAGAGATGAGTTAGACCCTGGAGCCAGGACACTACATCATTGGATTCAGTTACCACCGAATCAAGGGCCATACGAGTTACGCTTGTCCTTTATATCATTGCTTCCCAAGTTTTTACAGGAATGCCACAGAGGAGCCATTTACCTTTTTGCAATAGTTCGAGATAAATTGCGGTGCGACTAATTATCTAGGTGTTACACAGGAGGCCATTCACCTCAAAGCCTTCCCCTTCACCTTAGCAGATAAGGCGCTTTACTGGCTTAGTCATTTGGGGAGGGATATCTCAACATGGGATGACCTGAAGTCTACGTTCTTTGGAGGACTCCAGCAAGGATGTCGAAGGGCCTTGTGAGCATCGCATGTGGCAACAGTTATCTGAATCGGGATGCCGA